>JAODFW021496890.1:0-13870 GCA_027575235.2 Palythoa mutuki
CAGACTTCTCACGCAATTTTGTTGAAACAAAATCGAAACAAATGTTGAAACCGTTTGCCCACCCGGTATTTAGCATCCTTCAATATTCATAAACACCTAACTGGTCGTTCAAAAAAGGCTCTCAATTTCATTAAATACCTCGAAATTTTATTTGAAACCACGAAACGGAGCGGCCATTTTGTTGGCAATCGCTACCCACTAGTCTATCACCGAATAGATAGTGGGTAGGGTAGCCAATCAGAGAACAGCATTGGTAATAGAACGCCAGTAGTTTTATACTAATATGCCATTATCACACCACGCAAGTTTCAGATCTTTTATAGATTCGACCTTACTGTACCCGTGTCACGCAACGTTTGAGATAAAATCTTGACATTCCTTTCCCCTTGTCACGTCATATAGCAATAAACAAGATATTGATGTAGCAAATCAGGACAAAGGGGATTTAGTAAGGATTCCAAGAACAAATCCCTTTCGGCATATAAACATTTAGACTTCTGCACGTTGAAGGTTAACAAAATTGAAGAATATAACATGTTAGAAATTAAGTTACTATCTCAAAGCCTTCGATCTAAAACCAGTCTTGAAGTAGTGTTGATAAACGAATTATCATCGCCATAGGAATTTGACAAAGCTCACGTTTCGAGCGTTAGCCCTTCGTTAGAGCATCTGAAAAAGCTGAGAGAATGAAGGGTTTCTATAGGTAGTTAATAGGTACAGAAATGCAAATAGAGATATAAGGCCATTGGTGAAAATTAATAATGATCAGATGAATGAGAAATGCTCATTAATTCCATTGGGAGCCAAGGTACCGAGTTTGAAAATACGTTTTTGTTCCTTTCTTTTGCGGTAATGCTGCTAATTTGCATGTTGCGAAAAGAATGTCCCGAGAGATTAAAATGCCGCGCGACTGAATGGGTTAGACAGTGAGAGATCATTTGTGTGAACATCTCTTAAATGTTCTACAAATCGATCACCTAATTTTCTGCCAGTTGCTCCGATTTAAAGTTTTTGACAGATTGAATAAGTAATAAAACAAATCAAATTGGATGATAATTTGTTTACCAACACAACTTCAAGTTTGTATCTACTCGCTATCAGTTACCTTTGCGTGGAAGTTAAAAGCTTTGAGGTCAAAACTGTTCGCTTTTCGCTTTTCTCAAGCCGAGCACTTTCAACAGAAAGTTCCCCAAACAAAGCGTACAGGCTGTGCAGATTAGAAATGCCCCGAAAACTTTGAAATCCGCTCAGATTGAAATCGTCAACCCACCAACTAGAACCGGGTCGCGCCTTAAAATGTAGAGTGCCTTCCTTCAGTGGTGGTTTGGTCTTAATGGCGTCACGTAGGAGTTGTAGTGTTGGAACCAAGTGTTCGATATGTTCAACATGGCACACAAGACCTGGACAAGTGAAGTAACGAGAGAAGGCTGAGTGAGACGAGCTGAGTGAGAGTTTCAAAGTGCCAAATCTTTAAATCTTGAGCTGTGACAACTGAATCCTGATTATCGCGGATTGGTGTTAGACTATGGAATTCTATCCCCGGTGGTATCAGGATTATGTCTAAACGGGGTTTTAAAAAAATACTAATCGGATCATCTTTTCTCAATTCTTGAGAGTGAAAACCACTATTTTGATGTCTCCGAAACCGGCAGTTCCGTAGTTTCGTAATTCTCTATGTGCCAATTCATTTATGATTTAAATACAAATCCATATATATTACTACAACGTTAGTTTTCTTTTTCTTTCCCTGTACCATAACGCTTATAAAATTATTAGTGCTGTTTAAATCCTCTAATTCTATCTACAAATAATTTAATATGATCAATCGTCTTGTATTTCTCTTTTCTTGTATGTAACGTATATCAACTTTAACCACTGACCTGCCTCGATTAGTTTTGTACTATTTGCAGGCCAATGGTGTATCTCAACTGTGTAAATATTTACAAATTTGAAATAAAATTGAATTGAATTGAATTGAAAAGGCTGTTTAAACATGTAACACTGAATCTTTAAACGAGTAACATTCGGGACTTATGGATAGTACAATCAAATCAAGGTTGACAAAATTGTATGATTTATTTGATACACCGCAATGTATTGAGATGAGTTGCATATGGATAACTCTCGCAGCCATAGCTTCTCCCCAATCTACCCTATGTCAAAATGGCGGCGATTTTAATATTCCTTTGTCTACATTTAAATTAGCCCTACTAGCATCGTTTTGAATAACATATTCTTTGCAAGTTTAACACAAGGACGAGACTCGTTGAGCTAATTTGAAATTAGATAAAATAATAAAATCGCCGAAATTTTTGCATAAGGTCTACAACTCACGGTGAATCGTACAGCTTTGTAAAGCTTATACTTTAAGTTGAGTATAGCATCCACATGACGTAAATTTTCTCAAAACGATTTCTATGAAGTTCATGTTTTTTCAAATAACTATTAGTGTTACTTGAAAAGCAGACTTGATGTCTGTAGTTATTACAATATTTTTTTCCTTGAATACACATGTTAAACACTTCTGTGTCATTCAAAGAGTCAGTCATTCATTCAACCGTTACTTTATCGTTCGTTAGTTTGTCAGTAAATCGTTCGTTCAACCGCTCCCGCATTCCTTTCTTCGTTTTTCTAAAACGTGTGTTCATTCTTTCGCTCCTTTGTTCAAACCAGTTCATTCGCTTGTTTGTTCCACCATTTCTTTGTTATTTGAATCGTTCGTTGCTTCGTTCAATCGTTCGTTCTCTCGTTCGATCGTTCGTTCTCTCGTTCCATCGATCGTTCTCTCGTTCAATCGTCGTTCTCTCGTTCAATCGGTCGTTCTCTCGTTCAATCGTTCATTCTCTCGTTCCATCGTTCGTTCTCTCGTTCCATCGATCGTTCTCTCGTTCAATCGGTCGTTCTCTCGTTCAATCGTTCGTTCTCTCGTTTTATCGTTCGCTTCCTCATTCGTTCTACCGTTCGTTCCTTCGTTTGTTTGACTATATCACTTCTTATTATGATTGCATATCGCTTCTGTTAAATTGATCGGATGGCTCGCCCGGTTGGATTCATTTATACCACAGTCGTTACCTTTTTCCTCGGCTAGTTTTAATAAACCTTTTCCTGCTTCAGCTGAACATGCCAGGGGAAATTCGACCAACACATGTTTCCCTGCCTCTAAAGCTTTTCTGTAAAAAATAGAATAAAGTAAAAAATGACGTGCCTCTACTTTGGCGAAAAAATACGTCAACAAGAACCCTTAGAGTTTTGATTAATAGTCGCTGTAAGTAAAATACAAAAAGCAAATATAACACGTTTCAGCTAACCCTGCCAAAAATCAAATTTTCGTTGTTTAGAAACAATACTCCTTTTTAAAACAGCAGTAACAGTAACCGCCCAATGTATGTTATCAGGATTTAATGGAGCCGAAACCAATTAATTGTAGAATTGCACACAGTTTAGGTATCCTGCTGATGAACAGTAACTGTTTTGCCATTCATTTTCAGCAGCATATATAGTTTATGTCTGTTCAGATATCAATTTGGAATGTGACCACAGGTATCACACACAAAAAACAGTACTGACTACTGTCTCTATCTTGAGAATGTGACCACAGGTATCATACACAAAAAACAGTACTGACTACTGTCTATATCTTGAGAATGTGACCACAGGTATCATACACAAAAAACAGTTCTTACTACTGTCTATATCTTGAGAATGTGACGACAGGTATCACACACAAAAACAGTACTGACTACTGTCTATATCTGCAAATTGAGATTTCCTTAAACGCAACATGTGTAGTAATTATATAACAATACAACAAACTTCAAACCAATTTCGTTTGCGTTTCATTTTACCAGTACTGTAGTACAAGCATTTCCTTTTTTAAAAAAAAAGTAGTTTCACGACTATAGCCGGTAATTATACTGCCAATAACTTTAAGAGACTATAACTTTAAGACTATAGCCGGTAATTATACTGTCATTAAACCTTAAGAGCTAGACTATAATATCAATATCTGATATCCTGTTTTTTCTACCAATTTCTGTGTGAAGTTTTTGGAATGTTAAGTGCATAATATGTTGCTAGAGGCTTTGGCAAAGAACAATGAAAAATCATACAAAAAATTAAGTTTGTGTTTTATAATCTTTAAAAACGTATATTTTCCTTAAATTCGTAAGCTTAGATGAACGAATCAATAAAGTAGTATATATTTGAGATATGATGTTCAGTTTTAATTGACAAACTTTCATAATCAGGATTCATTTGTTAGCAGATCAGTCGGATTCTTAGAATAGTTAACAAATATGCGTCGAAATTATCGTTTATCAACTTACCAGTATGAGCTCGCAGAGCATGATTGTCTAAACACTTCCACAACCTGTCTTGCAAAACTAGTGTTTGCTTTTCCCTTTTACAAACACAAAGGCACTCTTGGTTGTTGATGTTGTCCTTGGCTGTCTTTCCTATAGCTCGAACTGCTCCAAATTCTTCGCACTGCTTTGCAGTTGTTCTATTAGAACACTTCGGATTATGAACTGTGAATTGATCTGGTGAAGATCCAGGGTTCTGAAGCTTGGCGTTTCTAGTAATACTTATATTACCGGATGATAGTGAACCAAACGTACAAACAAGAACAAACCACAATATACAAAGGCACTTCATACTATGGTTATGTCTTTTTTGAAAAGCGCAACCAATACACATTGCAGTGAGTATACCGAGTTACTGTTTTTGTTCTAATTTCGTCATCCACCTTTTGTATAATTTACTGCATCTACATTGTCAATAAATGTCTTTTGAATGGATTGTGTCCAGCTTTCTTATTTTTCATCAGTGGAAACTTCTTCCGAATACCATGACACGAGGAGCGGAGAGTTTTCAGGTTTTATGAAACCTCTAGATTGTTACACAGCAATGACGTCTCAAAGGAAAATCGCTTATTGTACTGAATCACTTCCTCGCCTTTTTTGCTTTTGCAATTTCAGCAGAAACTTGCGAGTGTTTGTATAACGTGGACACTGTTCTTATTTACTTCGCATTACTGAACAATCAATATCCAACTACAGTGGTTGCACTAATTAAAATTCTATACGTGTCAATAAAAACAATCAGTCAACTCATTTCTGTAAATTTATTAAAAAAAACAAGAGACATGGTTAACTATATTCATTTTAAAGTTTTTAAAAATTGCCATTCTCTCCAATTCGTTCTAAATAAATACTTTTCCACCCTTCGTTTTACTACGCTTGATATGAATACATTTTTTTATTAAGAATAAAGTTGATAGGAAAACAAGGCTTAAATAGCCTAAAAACCAATACACGCTTTTTTTTATAAGAACAACTTTAAAAGAACAACGAGACTCGAATTTGCCAAAATTTAAGAACAATTTAAGAACAAGCTAAGGCTGAGGCTTGATAACTAGGAAAGTTTTTGTGATAGAAAATTGACTAAAACAGAGCGATACAGCATAAAACATAAAAAGATTCACTGTTAAGACTGCTCAACAAACCGTGAAGGTAGTTTGCCTCTAAATTCAGCCGTATAATACATGTGTGGCACAATGATGCGTTTCATTTTCCAACACCTTGTTTTACCCTGTTTTTTTTCTTCATTAAAAACCGCTCATGGAAATAAAAACAAATTAAGGCTGAAATCCGCGCCTAAAATTTTAAAAAAATGAATCTTTACTGGTTCTTTTAAAAAAAAGCGTGTATTAAGAAGCACAAACTGAGGCAAAAAAGATAGTTTAAAAACTTTAAATCTTTGTTCCAAATGTTTATCGACCGCAAGGAGTTATGAGTGTAATCTATATATTAAGCCGGTTAATGAATATTTTTTCAGCTAGTGATCATTGTTTCATGCTCCGCATAAACTGTATTTGTTCTTCAAGCACTATTTTATCTTATTGTTTATTGTACTATAAAATACATAATTCAAAAAAAATCGACAAATAGGAATTTTAGGCCATCTTTAAGCCTACGGAAAATACGATCATCAAGAACAAAATATAAACACGTTGAGACTGCGTGCAATCGCAAAAAAGATAAGAACTTTGAGACAGGGCAAATATTTACTGGTTTTTAATAAAACGGAAAAATATGTAAGTCCTTTTTCAGGTTGATTAGACCTGTAGTTTGCATACCGAATATCACGCATTTGTTGAATTGCAAAGTGACACTCACCGGCGTACGGGGAAATGTATAATCAAGCTACACTATTCAGGAATCAGCGATATATAAATAGTCAACGGAAAATATTGGACAACAGAATTGAGATTTTGTGTTTGAATATGTTTCACAAATACTATGATCCAATATTTCAGTAAAAAAATTGTCTTGCTAGATGGTATATTTTGTTAATTCTAAATTATTTTCAGAAACTCTTCATATTGTATTTATTAACAACAATAATATATTTAAAATGTTTTGTACTTTTTTGACGCTGCAGTTTTCAAAAGTAAGTGACACAGCAAAAAAGTTATCCTAAGCACATATTTTTTTCATTTCGTGACTTACCAAATTAAACTAAACTATACTTAAAGCCAATTAAAACTATAACTATAAAGTATAATGAGTGACAAAAGCAATATCTTATACAGCATTTTTCAAATAACCCGTTAATGAATGTGGGTTTTTTATATTCTAATCAGTTGGTTAATTTTCTTTCAAAACCACTAGAAAACAAAACATAACACCAAATTTTAAAGTGCATAAAACGAAAGTAATTGGCTGTGCGGCAAAAAACAACAAAACACACAAACTAACTACTATTGGTATTATAGGCTTCGGGTAAAACCATGACTGGACAATTCTGTGGACAATTTTATAGACTATTTTTTTAATATATTTTGGACTATTTTTAGAACGACCCTCCACAAGATGTCTCTAATAAATGCCCCTCCTCTCTATCAGTTGCACCAAAAATCTTTCCTTTCTCCACAATACAATTACCATATAAATACCTTTTTTAAAATGACCGAATGCATTTTCTTGCATGCGAGCTTGCCTAGTTTTTCCTATATTTTTACTTGTATATATACTTTTTAGTTACCTGATTGAATGAATTTGTATAAATGATAGGCGGCTGTCAATAATATGAGCAGTGACTTAGTGAGTGTTTTTAGGTACTAAAACTTGGACGATACGATGGACATTTTTATTGTTCATATTTGTACACAACTGTGGCACGTCTCGATATTCGTGATTACAGAATATAGGTGATAAAATGATTTCGGTGCAGAGCAAAATTTTTTTAACAATTTTCTAAGAAATTTTCTTTTGCGTATGTATGTTTTAGACTTGAAATAAAGCTTTTTTCGTGGGACCATTTTGTTACTTATCGACAGACTTTTATTCTGAACAAAAATGTGTAATGCCTGAGTAATGGTGACGTTTTTACAAAGCCCTTTCATCTGCAACTCACATGAGGTGCATTTCACGTGCTCGGGCCTCAGGTGGTCCGGCCAGATTAGATCATCAATTTCTTTTATTACAGCAATGGATGAGTGATTAAATGAAATGGGATGAAGGGACGTTTATTAGAGACTTTTAGTGCAAGTCTCGAAGTTGAGGGGTGTTTAATGGAGATTGTTATCGCTTGTATTGGGGTGGAAGACATGCACTTAGTGCGAATCTGGAGCAGTTAGTTCATAAAATAATCAATAAAATAGTCCACATAATAGCCCATAAAATAGTTCACAAAAGAGTTCATCAAATAGTCCAGTTCAACTTTACCCGAAGTCATTTTATAGCTATTTTTTAGCCTTACTAATTTTCAAATGCCAAATCCCCCCGTCCCCCTCCCCCCCATCCAAGTCAATCCTCACACCTTACTTTTCATTGAGCTCCGCGGCCCTGAGTAATTATCATTTCACCAAAAAAGCTACCAATTCAACATTGATATCATGGATTTTCGTAAACTTCAACAAATGTAGATTGCAAAATCCATGGTAGCACTGGTCCCTCCAATTGGTGCAAAAGAAAAACTATTTTGGGGGTCTTACTCTTGGCCCATGGAATAGATATTCCATCTTAATTAGCTTGTGTTCATAACTTGAATTGGGGTTTTTATAGTTCAACTTTATATGTCACGTACATATACGAAACTAGGAAACGTAAACGTTCTCTGCTAGCATACAGAGGTCTCTTACGGTTTAAAAAAACGACGAAAGAGAGAAAGTATCTCTCACTCTCTCGCCTATTTTTCCTGCCGTGAGCGAAAGACCTCTGCTAACAGGCAACAGGGCAAGCTGACAAATAAGCGCATGGTTATGGTCTATAAACGGCAAATATTTAAACATAAATGCTATGTTTTGGTCTCAGGCAGCTATTACGAAACCGCCATTGGGTGATTTGCAATGCATCTAGCACTGCAGAAGTTATACAGGATGGACAATTAAAATTCTTAAAGCAGGTTCAAGGACAATACTTGTTTGTAGACAAGGCATGATAACGTTGATTTTCCTTAAAAGTTCAAAAGATTTGCTTTACTTGGTTACTGAGTCATAAAGAAACAATTGTTAAATGACTTCTAGAGTTTTCTAGAGGCATACAAGCCGGTACCAATTTAATATAGCGTTTGTTTTCTTTATAAGCAGCTTGTTATCAGAAAAAATCGAATCGATTAGACCAAGGGTTAGTGAGCATATTTTGCATTTACATTTTGCAATTGGTTTTCAATTTCACAGACACTCTTTCCTGGCTTCCCCCTCCCTCCTCGTAAACCCCATGTACTGTAGACATTTTTTCTTAGCCTCAGCATCGTTCCCTCCCGGGAGACCCACGATAGTACAATTCATGTAAAGTTAAATAGGAATAATTAATATTAAAGTACAAATTGACAAATCCAGTACGCTGTAGAAAAAATATATTTTTAAATACAATATTTCTACAAGCCAAAATTGTCTTCCTGAAGAAAATAAGTTTGGCTTGTCAAATTATTGTATTAAAAAAAATATTTTTTCTACAGCGTACTGGATTTGTCAATTTGTATTTTAATATTTTTATTACCATATCCAGCAAGATCAATTTTAATCCGTTATATACCGGCAGTTCAGTTGTTCGTGGCCGTTTAACCCACTGCTTAATAATTAATACTTTCACGACAAGTTGGTAAAAACGATTTGGAAAACGTGCCTGCTGTCACTCAGGCAACACAGACTCCAGCTTACCGAAGAAAGATAAATGGTTACAATTCGAAACAGGAACATCTGCATGCTATTCTTATATATAGCAAAGAAGAAGTTTTTTTTAAAAAAGATATATAAACAAAATGGAAACCCAAAAAGGAAGGGGGGCCAAAAAAGCTCAAACCCGTTTATTCCAGTTTCAAATTTACAAAAACTTGAAACATCGGAATCGTTCCAGTATTGCCTGCGGTCAGATAACAACGTCTAGTCGAGTAAGGCAGATTGCTATCAATGTAAACTCGAAAAATAGCTGCATTCGGTAATTACAAAAAGGGGTAAACAGATAATGAAGACTATATTAAGGGATAACATAAATAATCAGAGTAAAATATAATAGCGTTAGTGTTGAGTTGTGTAAGAGAAGAAGTGTGGCTTGACTGGACAAATTTATTGTTTTCGCCCGAAGCTGTTTTGACCTGCTCAGTTGATTGTCTTTAGACTGTGCGTGGGAAATTGCGTGAGAGTACCAATATTGTTGGGTTTTAGTAATCTCATTGAAACGTGATTAGCATAAATGTCACTTTGGTATGAAAACGAAAAGGCTCGGTACCTTGAAGGAAAGCATTGACAATTGGAGAGATTTTACATTTCCTGAGGCAAGTTTAGGTATCTCCTGTATAACTGCGAAATATCAGCCAGTATTACCCTTGCGCGTGTGCTCTTCGAAACCTTTGAACCATGAAATGACATATAATCAACAATAAGCGAATATTTACACGAGGTTACCAACTCGAAAACTCGCATCTCTCTAATTGTGTGAGAGTGGGAGACTTAAAGTGTAATTAATAGTACTATTAACTGATAATGCTTTCTATGTCCGGTACGTCGTGAAAAAACACGGACGATTAGTGCTCCAGGTTGGCTTCTGGGCTAAATCGTGACACAAGATCTATACGAAGTGTCCAGTAATGAGTGTTGTGTATTGGTCTGTGTGTTTGGGGAAATGTATCATGGTTTTCCTTCTTGTGGCTGCCGTAGAAATAAACGCTGAATTGTTTAGTGTTACTCGCGGGCTATTACGCGACGGTTCAAATATCCTGGAGGATGTATTCAAACTTCCAAGCTCCCTCTGTAACACAGACCCGGAATGCTCGAGGTTTGGTGGCAACGTTCGCTCTGATCCAAAATGTCTGTGTGAATGTCCACGAGAGAAAGCAACTTTTGTTGCTATTAACGGGGAACTGAGATGCACTCAAAATGCTTTAATTCGCAATAGAGCAGGTACGTGCTTCAACTACCAGATAATACAGCAGTTTTTCATCGATGTAAAAATTAGTTGCCGTGTCATACGAAATCATTTTTATTCCCACAATTTTTAAACGCGTTTCGAAACTTATAATTGTTACAGTTGACCTTGTTTGTTTCGTGGTTTAGATCAATTTTTTTACCATAGCAAGCAACTTTACGTTTTCAAACAGCAAGATGACAACAAGGCTCATTTTACGTGAAATTTTTATGGCTCAACGAGCATTTTGTTTTCAAAAGCTTAGCAAAACTAAGAACGTTTATTTAGACCACTGCCTTATCCGGTTAAGTTGCTGGAAGATTCTATTTCGTAATAACAATAAAAAACATAACTCAAATATAAACAAGATCTAAGAAGAGTTTGGATTTCTGTTTGATGTGTTATGCTAATCATGTGATAGACATGTGTAGCTGGATATTGGCAGGTTCATATTCTAAGGTAAAAAATAGTAACACATTCTCTTAACTTAGGTTTTTCTTTTCATTGTATTTTTTCAGCTACACACCCTCAAACAAGCTATATGCACATGTTTTGATTTTCCTCATTTTAATAATAATTAACTTATAGTTATAAACGCTATAAACAGTAAAATGTAACGCTAATATTGAGTACAAAACTGCTATGGATCAGTTATCTTATGGTTACGTATATCCTCCATGTAAGCAAAGTTGGATGTAAGTCAATTATATAACAGAAGCATTTCCTTATTTATTTTATAATGGATGCTGATGGCTGAAGTGAACCCGCTGTCGTATACACGCTTTTTATAAGAACTTGTACATAAGAACGAGGTTCAAATTGACCAGAACTTAAAAACAATAAGGAACAAGTTCAGGGCGTGGCTCAATCGATAACTAGGACTGAAAAAAAATTCTGGTAGAAACTTGACTAAAACTTAGAAGTATAACAAAAAAACACAAAAACGATTCACTGTATTCGACTCCTTAAAACTGCTTAACAAACAACGAAAGTCGTTTGCTTCCTAAGGAAATCGTATAGACTACAATACATGTGTGATTCAAGGCGTTTCATTTTCTATTTTGTTGTTTTTCTTCAATAAAAATAGCTTAGAGAAAAAAAAAACATGTTAAAAATCGAGAATAAATTAATTAAGTACCCAAAAATTAAGAACAGTTTTTTTCTTACCACGTACAAAGTCAGTTTCACTGGATTGGTACTGTTGGCCTTCAAAGCCAATGACGGGGATCGCCTACTAGCCGAGGAAATCTTTTATTTCTGTTTTAAGGATTTTATAAAAAATTATATAAAGTCAGCAGCTCGAGGATTGGAGGTCCCTAAATTTTTAAAAGCGAAATATTTTCTTGGTATTCCCCCATTTTTTTTTTACGTTGTACTGTACGAATATTACGATGGATGTTATAAAAAGGGATTGGGGAAGAGGTATTAGATGTACTAAAGTGCCAGAATAATTTCTCTTTAGGATGTAACTACAAGTTGTACAGAACCAGTGAAACTTCAGACCAGAAAGCTCCCTTGGAGGTTGCATCGGATCATTACTTTAAGTATTTATCGCCTTTAAGAAAAGTCTCCCAATGGTCCTGTCAGATAGTTCCTTCCAGCTCTGTATACCAGGACTGTGATGGTAATTGGGTGCCATCACATAACGGATGGGGATTGTTTAACATATCTGTACTAACAGGTGCTTCATATTTCCGTTTTGAGGTGAGTGTTTTGTTGAAACTGTTACATAAAAGCTGGAAATATAAACTCTCTGTTGATCAATTTCACCACCAAGCCTCGTTCGCATGTAATTCCTTCCACGCTTCATACGACTTCTCAACATTTCATGTCGGTATTCGTTTCAATTTCGTTACTTTGGGAGTTCGTGGATATATAAGTTCACAGGTTTTCAGTTTGGATGCGAGACTTGCTTAGACGAGGCTTTGTCCCCTCTAAGCAGAGCAAACACATAAATAACCTGGTAGCTTACCTAAATAGACTCGTTCTCTGGCACATGTGGGAGGCGAGGAACAAATCCCTGTTCGACAAACAACACATAACCCACACACGCATCATACAACACATTAAACACACCATTCAGCAGTAGATCATTGACGCCTTGTCTCTCACGGGTAACGGGTTGCCACAGCCGCTTCTGTTCACTTCCACTGGGGAGTGAATAACGTCCTGTGTGTTATAGTGGCGGAAGAGCTGTTGCTCTCCCCAATATTCACCTTTAATAAAGCCTTCTGAGTCGTAATTGATGAGGGTAACTACCGGCGAGAACTGAGTAAGTCCGGTCTAGAGCCCCCCTTAACAAACGTAAAACAACAACCAAGTGGAGGAGAAAATTTCAATTTAACTACACTACTGTTACAACTAGGGAATCACTATGGCCATAGAGGTCCAGCATGCTCCATAGCGTAGAGCTAAACCATGTACATATTTTACGATTTTTGTAAATAAACAAGTTCAAAAAAATAAAATTGCATGCTAATGTAACAGTGACGTCGGCAAAGATGCGCCTATTCATGAACTGCTTTCATTACTTATCTGAAAACAAATGCCAAATGGAGTAAGTTTTCCTCACTCTTAAACTTATTTTATTTTTTGTTTTCCATAAAGCTAAACGCCGATCCTACAAACAGCTATGCACACTTTAAAGGTAAAATCATCAAGTTGTCGGTAAGATGTGCAAAACCCGGGGGTTATGTCAATGAATCATGTCTTCTCTTCAAAGTGAAAGGCACAATTAACTGTGAGTAGAAAATTAACATTTAGACTATTTTATTGAAACACATTCTAAAGACTTGTATTCCGACTTCGGGGGAGTAGCCTTACCTACCTACCCTTAGCCTTACCCTAAAGCAGGGGTTTTATTAGGTTTGGAGCAGGAGGACATTATTTTAGATTTTGCACCCGGGCAAAGTTTATGAGAAAATAATAATGATAATAATAATAATAATAAAATAATTTTTATAGCGCTATTTAAATTCTCGCGTTCATAGCGCTTTACAAGTTTAACCTAGTTAAAAAAATTATATTATTTAAATTGAAAATGACCAAAATTTGTAAGTGTTGTTTGTAAGTGCGAGGTACTTTGAGGCATAGAGAATTCTTTTGGGCTTTTGAGCCAACTTCGGTCTCACCACCCTCAAAGAGAGACGCGCAAACCTTTGTACTCGGTTCTTCTCGACTATTGCGAGTGACCCAAGTCATAAGCTTAGTAGCCTCCTGCTACCTGTTAAATTTTATGCTCAGGGGCCAGAGGAACTTTTCCTTGCCGCCGTTGAAAACCGACAAACACAGGAACTCTTTTATTCCCACAATGTGTGCAACGTATTCTCTTGATGAATTTTAGCTTGAATTTATATTCCAATTTTATACTTTTATTTTTATGAAGTATTTATAAATATAATATATGTAAACCAAATAGTGTGGAAATAAGTTTATTACGCAATTAAGTCCTGTAACTGCTGTGT
>JAODFW021497862.1:0-21769 GCA_027575235.2 Palythoa mutuki
CTTCCCCCTCACCGCGATTTTTAATTTCCAACTAAAATTGCACGATACAGAAGCAGAATGAAAACATTGAAGTCACACGTAAAAAAAATGGAAACCCCCCAACGTACTAGAGGAAGTATCTCTACAATTTTTAAAACTCTACTTGCAGTTTTTTTGTGTTGACTCTTTCTGCTTTGTTGTTGTTGTTTTCAGTTCTGCTGCACATACTATTGTATTGATATCAAGTAAGACCTCTTTCTTGCTGCAAAATAAGATTCTCTTAAAACACAATAAATCAAATTTTAACTGAGTTTTCTAACGTGTCAGGCTCAATATGCATTTCTCAGCTGTATTGGTCGCACTTCTTCTTGGAGTTTTGGGTAAGTGCGACTGTAATAAACTCAGAAGTTAAATATTATCTGGCCATGTAAAGGTTTTTACTCCTGAAAAGACCATGCGTTTTTAGTTTCAAGAAATAACTTGAACTGTTAATACCCAAAACTCTTTATAAGTTTAATTCTTTAGTGATTACAATTTAACACTTCTTTATGAACTTCATTTTCAAAAAAAAAAAAAAACACACAAGCAGCCCAGGCACAAAACTAGTCTGAACTTACAAATACAGTAATTGTATGGAACCAATAGCGAAGTAAAATTGCAAATTATAATTTTTAATAAAATTAAATTAACTTCGATATGGTGTTGTTTCTTGTAGTCTGTTAATCGTTTTTAGCTGGTTTTTAAGGCATATTAATACTACTACTGCTACTATTAATAACACTACTATTGCTACTACTATACTACTACTCAGTTGCTATTACTATTACTACTAGTACTTCTATGTTTTATATCATGCCAATAAAGTTTGTTACCACAACTACTACTATCACTACCACTATCACTATTACTATTAACTATTACTATTACTATTATTATTATTATTATTATTATTAACATTATTACTACTACCACTAATATATATGACAAATACTACTATTGCTACTACTACCACTACCACTACTACTACTACTACTACTACTACTACTACTACTACTACTACTACTACTACTATTACAGTTATGGAAATTTACTGTTTGATTTAAGTTAAAAGCTGTAATGATATTATTGATTTTTTGTTTTATTTTGTTTTAATGCAACCAGTTCTATTATTTTTATGATTTAGATTGTCATTAACAATTATCAATGAAATTAGCATTATTGACTTTTTTCTCAAATTTTTGTCATCAGGATGTATAAACGCAAACGATGGAGGTAAGACCCAAAAAATGAAATATGCAGAAGTTTCTCAAGTCTTAAATTAAAAATAAACATATGAGAGTCATTGCCATTGCCATTGCCATTGTCATACTCATTGTCATTGTCATTGTAATAAGACTTCGTGTTCGTACAATTCTGTCTCTTATCAATACATGTGATTAAACAAATTGGATTTGCAGTTCCGCTTATCCAATTTTGTTAATCACATGTAATGATAACAGACCGAATTGCACTCCACTCAGTTCTATAACCATTACTTCTTCTTCTTCTTCTTCTTCTTGTTATTATTATTATTATTATTATTATTATTATTATTATTATTATTATTATTATTATTCATTATCATTGATAAATACTTGTAGGTTTCTAGAATAATTGGAAAAATTTCGACTGCCGGCCAGTTAGTAATTTGAAGACCTCGGCCGGCTGCCGGCCATTTAGAAACTTCCGAAAGGTAATTGCTGCATTTGCAAAGATATTGAACGGACGGCAAGTTGTGATAACTTTGGCGGCTCGACTCGTTGCAGTGACCAGAAATTGCCATGAATTAATGATTTGTGAGATCAGACTTTGACCACAAGGTAATTTTGAATGAAAGTAGACTTTTATTTTCTCGAAAAAGGTAAATAAACGCCTACGGCCCACCGTGTTTCCTTTTGTGTTTGTTTTACTCGTGATGTTTCGATAGCAGTTTTTAGTTAATCAGTTTGCATTTCTGTAAATCGTCTCTTACTTACGTAGGTACATAAACTTTATTTATCGTCGAATTTTAAATGTAGCTATGATTCCTCTTTTTCTTTGCTCTCTCGCCGCTGAACTAGCTTCATTTTTTTGAGCCTCCCTCTTTCACCATTGGATCAAAATTCGAGTTTTGCGCATTTTTGGAGATCACAAATGTTTTTTCGCTTCCTACCTGTGGTTTACCGGCACACTAAACCACAGCTATTTGACCAATCACAGCGCGCGTACTATTTTGGTTATTTTATACTGTTTGATAAAGCCACATTTACGCGTGCATTTTTAAATTACATTCTGTGGCAACCTTTTAAAATTTTGTTCAATTATATGTTAAATTTAGGTAGAGAGTATTTGTAACTTATAAGTAGCAACCTTTTGATTTTATGACAGAATTCGGAAAAATTCTTTTTTCTTTATTTCCTTTTTTCAGATCCAGCTCCTCTCAAAAATAATACGGTACAAGGTGCAGTTACACAAAATCTTAGCTGATTTTAACCTCCTCTTAATCACTGTTTTATATAATGTATCTTCAAAAAAATTTGACATTTCTACTACTGTTACTACTACTAGTACTATGTTATTACTATTAGTATTAATACCACTACTATGTTGCTACCTTACTCATACTTCGATTCTACTACCAATTCTACTCAGCTGCTACTACTGCAACTACTATTACTATTACTACTACCACTACTGCTATTACTACTGCAACTACTACCACTACTACTACTGCTACTACTACTCTATTACTACTACTACTACTACCACTACTACTACTACTACTACTACTACTACTACTACTACTACTACTACTACTCGATCTCATTTTCGCTCTCGTTCTCGTTTCCGATCTCGATTTCGATCTCTTTCTCGTTCTTGTTCTCGTCCTCGATCTCGTTCTCGATCTCGTTCTCGTTCTTGTTCTCGTTCTCGTTCTCGTTCTCGTTCTTGCTCTCCATATCGTTCTCGTTCTCCATATCGTTGTCGTTCTCGTTCTCGATCTCGTTCTCGTTCTCGTTCTTGCTCTCCATATCGCTCTCGTTCTTGTTCTCGTTGTCGATCTCGTTGTCGATCTCTTTCTCGATCTCGGCCTCGATCTCGTTGTCCATATCGTTCTCGTTCTCCATATCGTTCTCGTTCTTGTTCTCGTTCTCGATCTCGTTCTCGATATCGTTCTCGTTCTCGTTGTCATTCTCGATCTTGTTCTCGTTCTCGTTCTCGTTCTCGTTCTCGTTCTTGTTCTCGATCTCGTTCTCGATCTTGTTCTCGTTCTCGATCTTTTTCTCGTTCTCGTTCTCGATCTCGTTCTCGTTCTCGTGCTCGTTCTCGTTCTCGATCTTGTTCTCGTTCTCGTTCTCGATCTCGTTCTCGATCTTGTTCTCGTTCTCGTGCTCGTTCTCGATCTTGTTCTCGTTCTCGTTCTCGTTCTCAAAATTTGGTATAATTCACAGTGCAACATTATTTGCAACCCACATGAAAATGTTAACTATAACCAACCACAATTCTGCAAAAGAGAAAGGATTTTGACGTTTTCTGCAATTTGGTTTACAAATTGTTGTTCAGAAAGTTTAAACAGCAAACAAAATATCCTTGCATAAACTGATGGTGCACAAAAAGACATAGAAAATTACCCCGTCTTGTCGCGTTTCCATGACCAACGAAGTGAACATAGTTACGTTACAGTAGTCAATAAAATCTCAAGGTTTCAAGGTTTTTATCTACGTGGTCTTTACTTAAATTATCAGCTCATATTTACATGGCATCAAAAGAACAGATTCTTTTGCTTCGAATCAAAAACAACGCCCTCAGCTTAACGCTTACGTGAGTTTTTTTTCTGGTCGTGACTGTCTTTCATTTTGCATTTGAATTGTAAATTACTGTAATTTATCAATTTGTGTTTTTGTGAGACAGTGGACTCTCAATTTTGCGACATTTGTCCTTCTTCGGCTTGTTGCACGATCAGTAAATAAATTGTGTTAGCTTAGAATCGGTTTTGAAAAAGATGAAAAAACTGTATTATGTGATTGATTTCTGTAAATCAAACGTGATTCATCTATCGACAGCGAAGTTACAACTTGTAAGGCCTTGAAACGTTTCATTAAAGGAAACATCCAATGTGCCGAAGGTGATGCAAATGAAGTTACATTAGCATCAGATTCGTCACATGAAAACTGGACGGTTTGAAACGATCATTATTTTCTTCAAAGCACAAACTTACAATTTTTTCAGACCTGCAAGAGCTACTTGAGTTGCAAATGACGCTGGGAACATTTCATGGGATCTTTTTTAACATGTCTGTGTCAAAACTTTTTTAGCCGGTAAACAATAGCAAAATATTGAATACCTCGGTTTACTTTTAGCTTAAGTATATATTCCGGTGGCACTAATCGCTGCTATGAACTTCTATTACTGATATCTGTAGACTTTTTATGGTGTACTGCATTTCACTCAAAGCACAGAAGTATATTATATCGTGACAAGCTCAAAATGGTTTACAAATGATAAAAATTCAAAAATTAAAATGTTTTGGTGTATTAATGAGTTAAAATGATTGGTAAAAAGAACAGCAAAAAAATATCAGTCGGAATATTTTTAACTTGCGTTAGTAGGTGAAATAAAAATGAGTCAAAAATGCATAAATTTGTTTTTATTTTTCAATAACTTGATTATAGATTCTTAAATAGAGCCGAACTAATTTATCTCCGCAGCTTGAAGCACTACAATATCACTGCCTTTTTCCGGATGAGATTCAAAACTTTAAGTTTGATTACTCTAAGAGAAAAACCTTTATGTCTGAGGATATATTTATAAGTATATACATATATAACAAGTGGCCCCAATATTTCATCAGGTTTTCACATATACGCACATTACATATGGAAATATAGAACAGACAATTACAAAAGGGCGTGTCGTGCCGTTTGACAAATGTATTTAGATGGATAGATAGAATCATTCTTCTTTTTCTTCAAACCTGAAAATTGTATTCATGCAGTTAAGGTTCCATTATGATAATCAACTGACAGGGAGTGAGTATTCCCTTTTTAAATTAGTTTAGTCAATAAGTCATTGCATAAAAACATTTTTGTGTGGTTAATTAGTCCGAATTTACACACGGTTAATTTTGTATCAGTCCTTTTATATTTAGGCAGTACTGCGGCAAATAAAATATTTTAGAATGCTGAGTTATTAAAATGGTATATGTCTGAACTTGTACTTAACCACATTATCAAATTCAGTTTTGTATTTCAAACGCTTACGGGAAAACATTTTTTAATCAGCTACACGTCCTATATTCATATTAACGCGAATAATGATCGGATGATGATCTGGATTTTAACTGATGTCAGGATTAAGTAGGGACTCAAACAAAATTAAAAGCACTGTGGAATTTAAGTTTAATCTTTTGTCATATAGTTTCGAATATAATTCTGCCAATCAGGTGACTTTCATTGGCGGAATTTATTGCCACTAATATTGTACTCGTCAATAAAATGTTGTCGCTGTATGGTGTCCATCCTAGCTGGATAGTACGGAACCCTTGAGGAAAAAATCCATCTATATTTATTGAATGCGTTACGGTTATTGGCATATCGCTACATAAAGAAAGTATTGAACTTAAAAGCCAAATTTTCTGCAAACCACAGGAAACATCACCATCTTGAGTCATATATCTATATAATGGCCGGCATGCCTTAACTTTCGCAGTAAAAGTCTGCTTAAACTTCTGTTAGAATTCTTCTAAATGAAACTGTTTTATGTAGATTAACCAACTCGACACAGCTCAGACTCACAATAAAGGAAATGAAAAAACTTTTATTGCGCATGTATTTTTCACATTTCAGGTCATTCTGTAGGTATTTATCATCTATTTATTATCCATTTTCAGCAGGCCGGCACCACTCATATGGTGATTAATCACATATCACTAAACACAAAAATAACTCCACTCCATTTCCACTCCATTCATTCATTCATTCATTTATTCATTTATTTATTTCCATTGTAGTGAATACATTTTTATTGTTAAATCCAACCTGCAAATAAATAAATAGATAGATAGATAAATAAATAAATAAATAAATAAATAAATAAATAAATAAACAGACAAAAAATCTAAATAGACAAACTTTAAAAAACGAACTGAGACTTGACGAAAATTCCAGGTTTAAAATCGAAGACATTGGTGCCAAAGCTTGCTTTTTCACAATGCAGCTGTAGTCGGCGGTTTTTTCCTCAAATCAAGCTTGAAAAACCCCTAGTCAGAATTTAGAGAAAACTGAGTTGGACATGGACTATAAACCACTTTTCGAGCAGAATCACATGTCTAGCGGCCTGTTTCCAGTGTACAACTCCTCAGGGCTGTACATTACCAGAACTGAACTTGCCGGCCGGTGATATCTCACTTTATCTGTCACCTGAGTCTGTCACTGCCGCCTTCATGCTAAAAATAATGATGACGGTATTAATGCTTCGTGCTCCATCAACATTAGATATCCGTTTTATTGTTTTACAAAACCTTTTTTCCTGTTCTTTAATTTAACAGAGTTAATTGAATAAGAAAAGTTTTAGTGAGCACTTCTCCTACGTAACTAAAACAACATCGTCACATCCATGTAATTTTTTTATAAAAACTTGTGATCAAATCGTTGTATTTGAGTCCGAGTAAAGAGGCTTAAGTCTTTTCAAACGCATTATATGTAACATCAGAGTTTGGTAGATCTTCTCTGAAATACATTAGTTTTCAAAATGATGTAGAGAAATCAGTTACGCGAAGTGGGGTCTTTATTAACGGTTGCCGGCCCTTATGATCAGCGCGCGAGACGTACACCCGCGGTCTTGGGAGCTGCGTGAAAGGCACACAAATAGGTAACCATGGTTATACAGTGTACAAACTTCACCAATGTCCAACGCCTATTTGATTAAAAAAATAGCAAAGCAAGACGCTTTGTAATAAAATTCGGGCAAAACTCAGTAAACCTGTTGCGATAGATTTTGTTACATTACGGATTTCGTGGTCGTTATGCAGAAGGACCACCATCGCGTGAGATCGCGCGAGGCCCTTAGTGTCGCGCACGCATTACCGATAAGTCCCGCTCTCCACAAAGAAAATGCACAATGTGAAATATCCAAGTGTTAGTTATTAGCATCTTAAATGTCAGCTAGTATTTGCTGTTTCCGTATACAACTCACTTGCCAGCCCTCTGTCTGCAGGTCTGGTCGTGCCAAGACCCTCAAAAACTTAAACTGTACATTGTACATCTTTGCGATCTTTTATCCTCAAGGATTAAATTATAAAAGAGTCTACTCCAGTGCCTATGTGAAAATATAACAAGTAGACAACCTTGGATTTATGAACCAGCCTAAGCATATGTGAGAGCCATATTGGTTTGAGCTAACACACAGGTGTATTGGACTGTTTGGCAGTCACTCAATATGTTCTGCCTAGCCACTGAATTGAAATAAAACACAGTCGCTTTTGTTATCAAGCAAAGCAGAACGAATTTTTAATTTCTATGCTCATTTACATGTGGAAAGATACTCCTAAAACATAAGTCATTTCATTAATTTGTTACTGAAAATTGTTCAAATCAAGTGTTTGGCTCTAACGTGTCGTCAACTTAACCGTAAAAAATTGGTCTTTAGTAAATTACTCACTTATCCCAGTAAACGTCAGCAAAACAACTCAGGCGAACTATGAATTAATTGTTGTATTGGGCACGTTTCGTGATTCGGACTTCCTTCGCCTTTGTTTAAGGCATGCATAGAAAACATTCATTCTGTCGTAGGCACGCGAGTGTTTCCTTTGATTTCAATATTGTTCCACTCCATTGAAAAACTGCCTAAAGTATTGTGCAACTTCTTTCTTTCCCTTTCCTTAAACTATTACAGATAGGTATAATTTTAATAAATTAAAGTGATTCTTGCTTAATTCATAAGACATAACATCTTGTTTCTTGTTAATATTTTCGCCCAGCACTTAGAAGCAATATAAGCTACGCAAGAGAGCTTCCGATCAGAAATAATTCCCACAATTTGTCCTACCTCGAATAAAATATTCTTATCATATTTTGTGGTCAATTACTTTCGTTATTATTATTGTTATTACTGAAGAACAAAACGTTCTCGTTTATTCATTTTTTTCTGAGAGCCATGATGCATCGCGTTCCTGGGAGACGAAAAGACGCGCACTTCCATCTCACTTCAAGAGGCGACTTCAACATTTCTAATGGCTGTTGTCTTGGTGATAGGTACTTGACTCCCAAACTGGTTTAACATTTACTCCGAAGCGCTGGAAACGCCAGGATACAGAAGCCAGTACATAGAAGAACAATAACTCCGTAACTTTTAGCGATATATTCAACTCACTATTTAGTTGATTGAAACAGAGAGAAGGAAAAGAAACGTCGTAATCCCAATTGACGACCATTGAAGTAAGTGAAAAAGCGCGACTGTTCCCTTGTGTTGCAAAAGCAAATGTCGTTACCGAACAAGGTACTTGAGAAACAACAAACTAGCCATATTGACATAACAAAAGTTTGATCTTTGAGGTTCAGGGACTCCTACCAACTATTTTTTTGACATTTTGAAAGTAACTATTGACATTCCTACGAATGATGTTTGAAACATCTTGTTATGAGAAACATGTCGAGAAAAGCGCTTTGGTGACATACTCACGGACAAGACACAGTGAAGTCGCTAACTTTTTAGCCCTATTTTTGATACACAAAACCTTTTTTACTTCCCTTTTTGCTCTTTCTGAACTAAATTCTTCATCTAAGATTACTTTTGCAATATGATATCTCAGTAACTTGAGTAAGTGGGGGTTTGTTTCGCGCCGAATATTTTAGTGTGAAAAAATGTTTTACTTCAAGCCTTGAACTAAACAACCTCTTGCTAGAAGGTCACATTGCTGCCGGCAAAGCGACTGATATAGTAATATTACGCAGAAACGTAAAGTTTATATTGCTATGTTTTGTGTCTTTCGTTTTAAACTAACATTAGGTAAAACTGGACTTTGGTGACAAGATTTTTCACGCTCCCATAGTTCTATATACTGAGTACATGTTACATTATTTAGGGAATTTTCTCGTATTTTTATCGGTATTTGCATTTCTCTTTGAATTATTTGTTTAAATTCCCCAGCAAACACAGTTTGGAACACTTTTGATGAACCGCAATAGGTCAAATTGAAGCTGTGCCGGTATTACAAATATAAATAGACAAGAAAGGCGCATAACAGTGAAACTGAAAGAGACGTTTGAACGAGGGAAACTTTGTATTGAGTGCTGCGAGCACGCGTGTTCGCGACAGCTGGATAACTCTTTTACCCCGTGGGATATTTCTATGCACATGCAAATAATTTTGTAATTAGAAGATAAATGGTGGGTTTATCGAATGGTTTAATCTTTTTAGACACTTATTTATGATGAGCGGAAATAAAGTCCTGCGTGTTTTCTCGTGTTATTAAATTCACCCTGAAATCTGAAATTTTTTGTTTCTTGTTGTAAAATTCTAATCTGCCAAGGTTCGAAATAACAATCACAAGGTAATTGTAATTTTATCAATATGCCTCAACGGATTGAAATTTTCCGTAATGACACACATGGAGCCTTGCATTCAAAATCTTCGCTTCATGCAGTTTAAAAGAGGAATCTTGAAAAGAAAGTAGTTAACAACTTCAACTCAAAGAATAAACCTTTTGAGTGAAACTTTCTGGATTGAATAGCTATAGTTTTCGGTTAGTTTGGTCAGGCGTAACTGTAACGTAGATACAAAAGTGACACGAATGCTTTGATGTTTTTGAAATTAAGTCGAACCAATATTTGAAACTGAGCAACAACAAGGAGGCAGAATGCGCGAGAATTGCTCAAATGACGCAAGAACTATAAAGACGTTTATTTCGCTCTGATTAAGGCAAAACACTTCTTTTTTTGTCCAAAAGCGACGAAGACCGTCCTTGTAGTTTTATTAATCAAGTTTAACCAAAAAACCTTACTTCTATTGTAAGATAATTTTGTATATTTGCGAACATGGCCACCTTAACAAAATGCTCACTCGTCATATTGCACTCGTCTTCTTAATGCCTTTTCGGTTTTTCGAATCAATATCATAATGAGTGAAAAGTGAGCTATTTTGAGCTGCGTAATCACGAATGTCTATTATGGTAAAATGAGCCAATCACACTATCAAACGGCGACTCGTGTTTGTGTACAAGTCGCCATGAACACTAAAAGTTCATTATTATTCGCCAATTAATCCTTATAAAATTTCCGCACGTTCACCTCGAGATATTCTACTGTCAAACTCAAAAATCCTTTTTAGCTACGAAAAACTTTTCTTTTCAACTTTGTCAAAATATCAAATCATCTTTTCCTTGAGATTCCCGCCTGTGTCACAGCAGTGCCAATGATATACGAAAAATCTTTCTGTTTTGAGTGTCGAAAACACTTCATTTTTCACGAAACCGAAACGAAGTATGCGCGCGTCACGTGGAAAGGGCGGGAAGAGCTGAAGTAGTTTGTTGTCAGTCATTCGCAAAATTTTGCAATGTCCGCTATTCATTCGGTTGAGACTTATTGACAGAGTTCTATAAGTCTGTAATAACTCGCCACATGAAAGCTACTTCAATCTAAAAAAAATTGCACACCCCACTGTTATTGTGGTGGCTATATACTTCATAATTTATGAGTAAAACACAAAACTAAAGTGGCTGAATGCTTTTTGAAACAATATTCATTTTTTTAATTTGAAACACTTCCTCGCGCTGAATCGAAAAAGGTGTTTGGACTCTTTGAAAAGAGAAAGTAAAGATGTTGTCAAGAAAGCCTAAATTAGGCAAGAAGTATATAGCGTCCATGGCGACAAAATACAGTTCGCTTTCATGGTCACAGATGGCATTTATGTAAGCGATAAATTGAGCTGATAAAACTACGTAGTTTGTCATTGGCTTTCACGCGCTTATACAAGTTTAAGTTCAAAGATAAGCTAAGGAACATGTTTGGAAATTCGTTCAGTTTTCTTTTGTTTAAATGCCGCGAACTGTACAATAAATATTAAAGAGTTTTATATGGGAATTGAACGACATATGACAATTGGTGTAAGAATAATGGAGATATATTTGCTATTTGGGTCATCCCTTGCTGGCAAAGCTCACCGGCAAATTGTAACCGTTTTATGATGCTGGACACATTTAAAAATTTCTTTCCAGCGACGTGACATTTTTCTTTGTTACAAATAAACGGTCATGTTTTCATTTTCGAATCAATTTCCGTACTGGCTTCTCTATTATAGTAATTTTTTTTAGCAGCGTGTGGCATTCCAAATGGCCAATTAGCTTTGTTGCTTATTTGACACAACCTGCATCAAACAACCTGAAACCATTTGTTTTCCTTTTTGAATGAAAACCGAAAATTAAGTTGTTCGAGCTGATAGTCAAAACGGTGATACATTTTCGACAACAAAGTAATGACGCTTGTTTTCTTCAATTTAAACCGTGATTGAATAATAAATAATCTTTATTCGTGCCAGAAGTTGCGAATGACGACCAATACTGTGCCAAATCACTTTTGGCGGTAAAAAACAAATCCGTTCGAAGACGCTTGTTGCATCGCAACCTGCTAGAACCCGGCGTTGTGATTGGCTGAAATCCAAAGAGAGAGCCTAAGACCGAGAAAAAGTGCGGAAAGCTTGACGTTGCCGTGGGAACGTTGCCTCGTCGCTGTGGCGTGGGTGTACCTTCTTTCAAAGGAAAGCACAAATTTCATTTCCTTGCATTTGCTTTATAATTGTAAGTACTTAAAGTGATTGAGTTGCAGTGAACGTTGGCAGAATTCGACCTTAACTATCCATTCATTAACTGCAGAATCTGATACAGAACTCGGTCGTTCGCCACCCAAGGAAGGTAAAACTTCTAATTTTTGAGCCATACATGGATGTCGTCATTTGTTCTCGAATCCGTGCTTTCGAGATACGACTGCCCATGTGATGTTTTGCATATTAACGGCACAATGTTCTTCGCTTGTTTCAGCACAAAGATCACTCCGTATATAAAAAGAAGTTTTAAAAATGACAATTTGAAGAATACAACCTCAGAATATAGGAGGTAAGAAAAAACCCTTTAGTAGTTGTTATTTAGCGCATTAGGCCACGTTGTATAGATTTGAGTTGGTGAATGGCGGATTCATAAGTGTGATGTAATTTCGCTCATTTTATCAATATGATATCTTTGTTTGCCGCGAAACGCTTTGGCCTGCTTTCGAGTTTTAATGAAGTGGATCTAAACTTTCCAACGGAATATTTCCAAGTGGGAAAAAGCGAGCTTTTGCCATTCTCTTGTAATTAGACTTGTTCCAATGATATTTATACTGCGATAGCATCATATCGCCAGAGATATTAGGCCTTCGTCGGAAGTCAGCTGAGGAAATGATGGGAATTATTATTTTTCAGCACTCGAGTATGCTACTCAGCTGAGTCTTTAGAAACAGAACATGTGCTCTGTGCTATACACTGGGCCAGATGAGGCCCAATTCGTGAATGGCGCAGACAAATTTAATGTTTTTCAGTGTGGCCACCCAGAGGAAAAGAGGCCATTTCGTATTACTGGTGTTGGCATAACAACTATACCTCTTTTACAATATTTCCCCGATACGATCTTTACTCCTACCATTACTCAGATGTAAAGTTTTGAACGTGGCCCTAAGCTTAAAACGATTTTGTATTATGCGAACAACCTATTGTGTTCCAATAGTAGGGGGGTTGTATAGAGAGAGCGCGGGTACGATTCATATAAGTAGATTTCTATAACCACATCGGAATTACTGAAGTAAATCAGTTTTTCAGCCAGAAGTTTTAACAGGTTTAGCAATTTCTGAAGTATTTCATTTGAAAAGTTAATTTTTTAACTGGCAGTTTATTGTTAAACTTGGTCGCACGATTATTGTTCGCTTGAATGAACCAATCTGTTTTTTTATGAGTGTGTTATTGAACGTTTCGCTCTCTTGCTTTCGAGAATCGAGCTTTTCTGTTGTTCTGTACTTTCTCCTGCCTGTCGGTCAATTATCCAGTTGTCTTTTAACTCATTCCTTTAATCACGAGAATTTTGGCTTTTGTTGAAACTAAAACAACGGTTAAATACAAATAAATAAATCATGAACCACGTTTCACAGTAGGAAAAATTGACCAAATCACGGGGACGTTTCGGCAGAGAATTCAAGAGATGTTGTTAATCTTTTGCGCAAAATATACTTTTCCGGTATTCAACAGAAGTTAAATATGAATTAAAATGTTTCTTTTTTGTTTGGAGTCCCACGTACAGCTATAAAAAGTTGTTTTTGAAATCCAATCTGCCCTGTGGAGTTGTTTTCTGAGGTATTTTGCGACAAACTTGAAATTGATGTTTAGAAGGGAATGAATGGCTGTTGTTAAACTCTTTTGATTGCTGTACAGTTGGGAGTTACTTATGCTGCTAATTTTTTTGGTTCTGGTGTATTTGATTTTGCGGCAAGAGTGGAATTGTGTTTTGTGTGGCAAATCTCCTCGTGGTTTGTCTAATCCTTTGGGATTGATGGGTATTTGTGGTCACACTGTCACTTTATACAGGCAAAGAAAATAAAAAGGTGAAACAAAGAAAAAGCGCAATTATTTCATCGATTGTCGTGTTTTCGAATTTAGCTTTCTACTTTTTAGTGACTTTGGTTGTAATTGACAGATCGTTTTTACTGTGAAAAGCCCGTAATTCAAGCCTCATAAAACTTCATAATGCAGTTGCATCGTAACATATGTAATATGATTTAAAAATTTAACTTTCATATATTTTCACTTGCTGTCCACAGTTCATAATTACTTTTAAGGTAAACTTTCTTGGCCAGCTTTGTTTGCTTTGTAAATACACAGGAAAAGCTTTTGTCCAAGTGCCTGGTTCTGTTCTTGCATGCTTTCAGAGCAGATGCTTGGCCGTGATATTGCAACATCTTGCACACTGCGCTGAGTTTCAACTTACACACCCCTAGAGATTTACAAAGAATCCGTATTGGGACAGCATGTGGTAACACTATTTAGGGAAAAGGTTTCTTATTTTTCAACAATTCTTGAAACAGTTGAATAGTAATATTCATTTTGCTATAACTTTTAATCCTTTATGTCATTTACACAAAAGTTTTTCCCAAGGGTGAAGAGTAAGTATTGAAAGTTGCCATGGTTGCTAAAAGGCCAATGCCATTTTTAGATATATCTTGTTTTGAGTAATGGTTAAAAATATGGATTTTTTTAGTGTTTTTGTCTGTTTTGGTATTTGCTATTAAGTTTTAAAAAATAATGCAAGAGTGTATGTCAAACATTGTTTGCTGCTATAATATTTTGTTTTTCTGTTTCCATGGTGAGTTGTGTTTTCATTGCATATTTTTACAACTTTTCTGGCAGTCCTTTGGCAGATTTACATAGCAGTTAAATTCCTAAAACATAAAATTGCTTCAAAATAGTTTTGAAGACTGAAATTTGAAGTTTGCTGAAGTTCTGTTAAAAATAATATCAGCATTTGAACTAACTCTGTTGCTCAGCAGATATGGCTTTTAGTTGTTTTTATTAAACATTGTTCAAATATTTCTCTTGTTTTGCCACAGTTAATAAATATTGTTAAAGTTTGTTCAGCTTTTATTTTTCTGCTAAAAAGGTTTATGTATTTAACAGAATTTGTAGTTTAAACACAATCTGCCAAGAACAATTATTTTTTCATTAGCTAATAGTTATGATAAATGAAATATATTATTGTGTATTTTTGGTGTATTTTTGTGGTTTATTCTTATGATATTTTAATTTTTCTTGTAGTTTATTGGATATGTAAAGATTATTTGTGGTTACTGGTTTCTTAAATTATGTAAATATAAAAACAATTGATTTTTTAATGTTGTTTATTACACTACAGTTTCAGAATTTTTGAAACAGACAATCCTTAAACATCCAAAATGCGAGCATCGCAGTCTCTTGAGTTAAAGAGAATAATTTGAGATAGAAAGGAGTGTACCAGAATTTTACCTAATTTTCTCTCAATACAAAATATTTTAATAATATTTTCATCCTGTTTGTAATTTCAAATTGTATGTTAAACAATAAATAATTATATTTGTTGATTGTCATCACCAAATCGAATTTGCAGCCCTTATCATATGTCAACTTTTCGTTCCTTCTGCCACACCTTAAACTTGGTTATGGTCATGGATAGTAAATACAGTTGTTTCAGATGATACATCACAACAAAATATTTGCCTTTCAGTGATGTTTCCATAGTAACAAAATAGCTTTCTGTTAAGTAGTTAGGGTTGGAAAACTTAGCCGGTTAAACAGCTGGTGTGAATCTATATATGTGTAATTTGTTTTTGAAAATAGTGTCGGGTGATCAAAATAAAATTGGTTTACCCTTGGCACCATTATCTGTCAAAAACCTTTCAACTGTCTACTTCTTTAAACTAATAATTTATTTCAATAAAACTTTATCTTTTTATTTATTTATTCCATTCTTTCCAGAAGCTAATATATTAAAAAGGATGTTTTCTTTTCTTTGACGTTTAACCTGAAGAAAACAAGACAAAACTTAATCTAGATTACTGCCAACAACAAGATTTTTAATATTAATGTTTTATGATCAAAGAATTCAATCATTTAAAGAGTAGTAGATTTGATTATAAAGGCAACAGTCAGGAAACTAATTTCATAATTAGTTTTTGCAGTCAAATTAATCTGTCATTGGGAATGATGTGAAATTGTGTAAAATCACTAGTTAGTCATTGTTGGAGCTTAAAATTGTCATTGATGCAATGAAAGAATGAAAGATGTTTTGTAAATTATGTTCATTCAGTTTTGTCAAGTTTGAGACTAGAAAAAATGGTTTATACAAGATCAGGCCAATTTTTTTTGTTAGTATGGATCAAAAATGCATCAGCAGCTCCACATTTTCCCCTGCGTACCCTGGTGGGATTTCTGTATTATTTTGTCGAAATTCCTACCTCTTTAAGCAATGTTTTTGTTCTCTAGGTCCAAAGCCCACCATGTCCTGGGGGGGGGGAAGCTTTAAGTGTCATCCGACTTTTGATTTACTTAAAACTTAGTGAAAAGTTTGGTTTCAGTTTTCTTGCAAATGGCCATTAATTTTTTTTCTGTTTTGAATGTCAGTAATAAAAAAAGTATAAAATATATTAAAATGCCATAAAAGTTTAAAAGTTTAAACATTTTAACTTTTAAACTTTTATGCCATTTTAATATATTTTAACCTTTTATTGGCATTTGGAATGAAAAAAAAAGTATAATTAGAAGCATTATAAAAAAATCAAAATTGGCTTGAGAGTCACCTTCGTCAGTTTTCTAGGCAAGGATTTGTAAGCTGGGATGTAGTGAATATGGTCAGTGAAAAGCAGTATAAAAATCTCGATTGTCGCAAAATTCTATATTCTGATGTTTCTGTTGTATTACTGTGTAGACTGATGTGGACCAATGAACTATCCAGGCAAGTGACTTCAAATAAAAAAATAAATTTTCACATGTTTTGTATTAAGAGTTTTGGCAATAATAAAATATTTTTATAAAGTCTTGAATCAAAAATTTAATGGTTTTAACATAATTATGCAGTTTTTTGTTCTTTAATTTGATAATCGATTTGGTGATTTTTGTAGGACTAGCAAAATGTAGTGGCTATGGAGTCTAGTCGCATTCAGTATAAATTGCTGTCAATAACAATTATCTGATGTGGTTGCTTTTTATATAAACACAGAAAGTAGCTTTTGAGACAATTTATTGTCTGTGCATTAGCTGAATAACATAAAAAGGCTTTAAAATAAGTTTATTCAACTTGTTCACAATTACAATAAACTTCTTAAATAAGAGAATGAATAAACCATAAGGCCCTATTGGTTACCATTAATTATGAAAGAGAATTGTCTAGTAGTTCTTAACTATGAAGCCCCCTTTACAAAACTGTGGGACATTTGCTTCGTTTTTTTTTTTTCTGAAAGGTATCCAAATTAATTAAGTCTTTATTATCAGTGGTAGTTTTAAATTACTTTTGAATTTTCTTGTCATTTTAGTTCAACTTGAACATAGCTGTAGTTAAGTAAGTGATGTCATAATGGTAGTTCCAGGAAATATCCATACCCCCACCATGAATGGCATTTTGGAATTCCTAAGAGGAGGGACGTTCACAGGTCTGGAATTCAGAAAGGGGGGAGGGGGGGGGTTGTGGGTCTGGGATTCCAAAGCAGAAGGGAGTTCTTGACTAGCGACTCCTTTTACTTCATAAATGATCAGCATTTCATCCAATAGGGAACTTTTCATTGTTGTTTACTTCATTTAAGAAGCAAGACGGAAATTCCACAGAGGTTAGCAACTTTTCTGGATTTCAAAAGGGAGGGGGGTGGGCCAACCTGAAATTCCATAGAGAAGGGGGAATAAAGAATTCTGGAATTTCCAAATGCATGGGGGAGGGTAAAATGTTAATGCCATCCATGGTAGGGGTATGGATATTTTCTAGAACTACCTATTGGGTTCAAATTTGGAGGCCTTTGCAACATATACCCACCTGTTTTCAAGTCAAGACTAACCCTCTGGGGCAATTCTGAAAATCAAGTGTTCTTTTACCAAGGCTTAACTTGGTACTGGGAGTGAATGTCCTACCATTTTCCATGTCATATGAATTGAATCTCTTGCTCTTATTAATATAACAGACTTAGAAGGTTTTTGGGACTAACTTTTGAATCATTTAAACTAAAATAGATTTGATTTTTTCCAACCTTTCAGAGCCTCACTTTGGCTGTCTATCCTTTAGTGGCAATAGCTTGTCAAAGAACATAACTAATGGCACCTTCATATATAAAGGAACTGTTTAATATAAATTTTAATTTGTGAGTGAGGATAGTTTACTAGACAGTTAAAACTATAGGTACAACTAGACTTTAGTGGGGACTGATATATTATTTTAAAACTTACATTACTGCAAAGTCTTGTAGTAATTAGAAATAAATGTCTTTTTCTTAATTTAATTGGCTTTTCTTTAAAATGGTATATTTTTGATATTGTTGTCAAATGTTTGTGTGAAGATTTACATCAGTCTGTATTTTTTTGACTTCTACAACAACAACAAAAATCATGCATTTTGGTTATAATCATAGAGTTTTAAGATACTTGCAGAGTTAAATTTGATATTTAAAAGTTTTATTATAATTTTAAGATAATGTTATGTAAAGAGGCAGGTATACAACTTAAAGGAAGAAACAAGAGATATTCTCTCTGTGTTTTTTATTCACAAAATTTGACTTTTTGTTTATCTTTGCTTTTACAGACTTTTGAGATTTTTATTAATTTCTACTGTTTGCCCCAAACGCCTGTTATTCAGGATTCTGTTCATGATCATTAATTAAATGTATTCTAAAAATCTATAACATGTGTTCTAAAATAGATTTAATTGGCCAGATGTGCATCATTTGTTTGGCTTAAAAACAATATTTGGAAGTTTTAGAAACAAAATATTCAGTGAAATAGCTGCCTTTCACTTGTAAATCTGCTTTTAGAAAATTTGTTTTAATTCTTACTGTTAGTATCCAGAAGTATCTGATATTTTGGCTGCCCGTAAAGTTATTCACTCTAAAAGCACAAAAAAGAAAACTGTAAAATATATTTTAATTAATATGAAATTTTCCTTTTGAAAGGTTGCTATGCTTTGGATCAGTGTTTGGTTTCCAAGGGGGATAAGGCTATAGCCAGTTACAGTATTACTTTGACTGTTGATTGTTTCAGTTTCAGAAGACAAAATTGTTGTAAATACTACATCTTTACACAGAATGAATTTCTTCAACAGTTTTCAGACTTCATCAAGAAGGCAAGAATTTCTATTTAGCTTTTAAATTGCTTTATTTTTTATTTGTGGCTTTCTTGAAGTGTGGTGCTTTAGCGCTTAGTTGTATTTGTTATCAGACTTCACTTTGAGTTAAGTGTGATAAATAATATAGTTTTAGTTTTTTGGGCTAGAATTAAACTGAGCTATATTAGGAATTGTGGTGTGATTTTTTAAGTTTCAAGTATGCCCATTTTTGTTCAGCTCTAGGTTATAACAAATAAATTAAAATGATATGCAAGCTTGATGGTTTTTCTGTCATAGCTTAATTGATTGTTGTAACCTGTATGAGACATCAAACAGGTAATGCTTTCTAGAAGAGTGTCATTTTATTTTAGCCTTAAGCTCCTGCTTAAACTTGTATGAAAACAGTCCATTTATGCTGTTTTTAATAGCATTATTGCAGTTCCATCAAAGTTATGCTGTAAAAATCTAGTCAAGTATTTTGCACATAGCAGAATTTCAGGAAGCTTGTTAGAACATTCAAAAAATTGATATTTTCCAAAGATTTCATTATTTGTGCTTGTGGAAAACGGATGCTTAGTTTTAGCATGTGTGCTAAGTATGTTCAAAAAGTAAATGAGAACAAGTTAGCAAGACTGTTGTGTTATTATCAGTGAGATGCCTTAAGAAAAGCTGTTCATACCATTTATGATTTTGATTTCAAAAATATGTACATTTTCTGTTTCATATCCAAAATAACTTACGAAGTGCTGCTCAGATCATGTCTATATCGTAGTGTAACAAGAGAGTCGGCTCTGTGTGTGTTTTAGTATTCACTAAATTGCCATAATATTTTTGAAGTTATATTAAATTTTATTTCCAGTGTAGGTTGAATTTAGTTGTGAATTTAAAATTTTTATAATTCGAGACATTGAGACTAGTATATATAATTTTATGTACACAGTAAGTAAAATGAGATAAAAGTTAAGACTGTTAAAAAGTCAGAGGTGTCGCATTTCATATGCAAGTCAGTGAAATGGTCAGTTTGTAAAGTTTTTACCCAATCCATCAATTAAGGGTGATATATGTAAGTGAAAAGCGGGCTTGGCATTTTGCTATGTACAAAGACTATGCATTTGGAAAGTCACCAATGAAGCAAAACCATGGAGAATAAGAAAAAAAACCTTCAAGTAATCTTTATTGCAAATTTGAAGCCAGATCTGAACAGACAAGTCTATTCCTTCCGTTTGACTTTTTTTCCCAAGGGAGTAACCTAAATAAAGAGCCTTTGTTCCCAACATTTGTATTTAAATCTGTGTTATTTTCAGTTTCTAATAATTAGTCTGATGATCATCACATGGATCAAAAATGTTTGCATATTTTTAAATATATTATATAATAGTTTTAACCTATATTTTAAATAATATAGCCTCAAATGTTTTTGACAACTGGATAAAACATTTTGTTTCTGATGAAGTCATCTTCATTTATTTAGCTTGTTGGGCATTCTCATGTAAAATTCCTTTAACAATTTTTTGATTAATTAAAAAGCCTTTTATTTATTAGAAATAATGGTGTTTATCTTGTTGGTATAATGCATGCTTCAGGAGAATGTTTTTTAACATTTCTTGTCAAAGTGCCAAATTTTTAACTTTTACTTGTTTAGTATAATTTTATCTTGGACTTGGAAATTTCTGATAATTGAAAGTCTGACGTGGTGTTGAAAGGGGCTTCAGTGTTTTTGTCATTCTTCAAGTAAGCCAGTTAGAGACAACACTACTTGCTGATTTGAGAAAACTTAATAACTGCATGGAAATATTTTTGACAAAATTTTTTATATTAAGTTTACAGAAGGCAAGATTTTTTAAAAATTAGGTTAAATATTTAACAGGTGGTATTAAAAGACTGAATCAGAAAGTGAACTCATTAATATCATAGGAAGCCAAGATAGAATTGTGCTTTGTCTTTTACTTTATATAAGAATAATTACTATGTTTTTTTTGTTTATTTAATTATGTTTATTACCTCAGGTATTTTTATTAACATCTTTAGAGCTGCATTAGTCAGTGCTGTTTGAAAACAATTATTTAATTTTTAGTTATTGTCAGTCTTTTTTTCAATAGCAGATGGTTAATGCAGTAAAGAAGTTAATAAATATTATATACATATGACACATTTCAAACAACCAGTTCATTCTCAGAGAGAAAAATTCTGATGTGTCTTTAGAGAAAATCTCAGAGCAAATTCTGGAAAAATAAGTTGCCCCGGGCCAATAGGGAATCAAAGCCACAGTTGCCGCTGTAGCTGCTTCGGCACCCTCTGCCTTGGTAGCTCAATGGTGGAGCACCTGATATGAATTGGTGAGTCATGGGCTTTGGCATCGGATTTTTTCCAGCAATTGTTCTGTTAATATTTCATGTAAAGACATTTAAGACTTTCTCTCTCTGATGATGATGAACAAGTTAATAGATATTACAGACTAAAAATATCTCTAGTTTTTTCATGGTTCAGAATTATATCAAAGTGTTTATAATCAGCCATTTTAGATAAAGAAAGCTAAAGAAATATGTTGATGCATATATGTTTATGCTAAATAGTATTATAAGTTATTGTCATGTGTTAACTAGTTTTGGCAATATATTTAATATACACTTTTAAGATATTGACTGCAAATGATATATTGACACTAATTTAATAGAACTATTTTGTTCCATTTCTTAATCCTACTTTATTCAGATAGTTTGATAAGGAATGGATTACATACAGCCTGGCATAGTCCAATAACTTGTTAACAAATGACAGCAAAAAATGAGCTAGTTGTTTATCAGTAAATTGTGGTACTAATCGTCACTATTGCTATGCAATAGTGGGCTATGGGCTTCCGTTGATAACAGTAATTATTGTAAATTACTGAAGGAATTACCCTGGGTAAATAAAGGCATATCTATCTAT
>JAODFW021498856.1:0-13862 GCA_027575235.2 Palythoa mutuki
GGTCGGAAAAAATTGAAATTTTAATACGCGGGGGGGGGGGGATGTTTATTTGGCACCTAAGAGTATGTAATTCTATTTTGAAATCGTTATTAAATATAAACTTCTTTCATTAATCCTTTGGCTATTTCTTGAAATATAGATGGTTTTAAATCCATCTTGCAAACTGATTTGCCGGCAGATTCGGAATTCTTCACGGCTATGTTTTTAAAGCTTTCCTTTCATTCTTGTCTTTGCACATATATTCGACAACTTTTTCAAGGTCTTGACAACAAATAAACTACAAATATTAAAATATATCTATAAGTACAGACAAAATGCATTTAAAATTATATTCCGCGTATATAAACAAAGCATAGCTTGAAATCTTGACAACACACTTTTCCTTCTAAGAAATAGTCATGGAGGCTTGTATTTTTTTTTCTCAACGGGACAAACCTCATCCGCTGCATCTATTTCTAACGACTTCTCCAGCCTGTCGTTTTGATTTCGTTACAGAACGAGTTGAACCAGTGGGAGAAGCGGCACACGGGGCCGCTTTACTAACGACCTGCTTTTCTCCTTGGTCACTGGAGTTGCTTTTTTGGTTTTGTTTGGTTGCAGTTTGTCGTTGCTTTCCCTTTTGAAAAGTTTTCAGTGTCGAGAACTGGCTGATTAGTGTTTTGTTAGTTGCATAAGCGAGTTTAGTAACCTTGTAGCTTGTCGCGCACAAGAAACTGTATCGAAAGGCAGGAGAGAGAGTTGTCATTTCTTACAAGAGGATAGCCAAGGCTTATAAAACACTTCTGAAATTTCTAAGGTCTCTAAGAGCTCGATTATTGAACGCAACGATCAACTCACGTGGAGTAGTTCTAAGATCGTGTGACATTTGATTGACAGATTCGTGACCTAAAGGTGTTACGAATTAATCAGGATGGGGGGGGGGAAGTTTTTTGAATGGACTGTGGACAGGTTCTCCCCTTCCCTCTACTCAATCCGCTCCCGGCTTCGCCCCTCGATATATTTTTCGCCTTTCTCCGAACAGGCTATCTGCGTCCCAGTATACGGCATTTTGTACCACGTGACCTGCTGCAAAGGGCCTATTGAGAACCTAAAGGCTCTTGTGTTACACGAAAATACAACTGACGCGTGACACATTAAATCATCGAATAATAGGAAAAAGTCAACTTCAAATATAGTTACGTGATATAAAGAGAATAATACATAGGCGCGCGGATATGGAATTTATTTTCGTGTGTTCAAATTTGTATCTCACGAGTGAGCGCCGAGCTATCCGATAGTTTCCGGAAATCTACGGAAAGCTTCGGAAATGTTATGCATTTATGGGTTTTTGAAAATCTTCGGAAAATTTTGGGAAACCTTCGGAAGTACTTTAAAATTGATTTCTAAGTAATTCTGCGTGTTTTGAAAATTTTCGGAAAATCAAGGTCACTGATTGGCTGAAAAGTGATATTTACACACGCAAAATTATCGTATTTTTACGTGTGTTTAGATACGACATTTCTCAGTGGTAGAAAACTCTATAAGACACTCTTCTTTATATAGTAAATATGCTAATACTACTAATACTATATATTGCTATATTACAATACTCGTACCTCACCTATTACTGCCACAGCCTCACCTTTGTCACTTTTTTTAACTTTTTAAACATTTTTAAATATTTTTGTAAATTAGTCGTTTTTCAATAACGTACAATTGCCACAGATGGCGACTTTTTTTAAACCATTATTATTACTGACAATGTCAACCACTGGATCACTACAGTACCGTAATGATCATTACTACAGTAGCAAACTTATTACCTGTATCAGTAATTTTCTGTCCTCTTCAATGTATTTGTGTGTTTGCTCTTGTTCTTGTTTCTGTTCTGTTTTCATGGGTACGTTGATGTTGACACGAAGCTTTTTACTGTGCACAATGAAAAATAAGTAAATGAAAACTGACTAAAAATGAAACGTTCTGCCACAGCACTTCATGTTCAACTTACTTCTTATAACCAAAGTATAACTGAAGGACCGAAGTTGAATCCAAGTTGGAGCTGTCTTCTACCCCCTCACACACCTATAATCAGAAAGGAAACAAAGAGTTAATCCCAGTTATACCAGATAAAGTGTAGAGGAGAAAAGAACTATAAAATGCCAAACTAATAAATTCACGTTTGTTGTTGTTCACCTACCAATAGTTTGGACTTGAGTAGAATAGTTAACACTTGCATTAGAATGTCCTGGGAATAGGAAAACAGACGACTGGTTTATATATAGATTCACTACCATCAAACACAATTCAGGTATGAGACAAGAATCGTGGCCTCGTAATAACCTTCCATTATATTTATTAAGACCTAATTTTGCTGATCCTAGTTATCGCTATAAGAACATTACATGTGCTTTTAATGAGAAATGCCCTAAGTTGACAAGACAAAGGCAACACCAAATAATGATTATAAATGATACATAAAAATAAATGATATTGAAGCATCCCAATTAGGGATTATAAAGATTACTCTAAAAACAATTACTAAATATTAAGCACACTGACTAGCATCAAACTGGGAAAACTAAAAGCAATGAAATCAGATTACAAATACGCACGAGTACAGTATATGGTTAGAATCTGCATGAGTGAAAACAATCTTAAAAGTAAAAGTATAGAAATGCTCAGAAATATGAACAATCAGATTGAAGCATCGCGTTACCGGTTTAAGTTGCGTCTGTTGTTGTATCTGGTCAACTGTGTAGCTGTCAGCATTGTTAAACATCAGCATCACTCCCATCTGGAACGTTGATGCCTAAGTCCCAAAAATCAACACAAATATAAAGATTTTCAACAGAAGTATAACAAACCGCTTGCATCAGGGAGTTAAATTACTCTACTGATGCATTCGACGCACTGAATATAAGGAGCGGATTAATAACTGAATTGATCAGAGACCGCTCTTTTAAAAATTCTCTCAATTTTATCAAAAGTCATTTAATGGTTAGTTTCTTAAAAAGAAGACAAACTTGTCCTATATAACAGATCATCAGGGATAGCGAAGCCAATTACTCAACACCCCCCCCCCCCCCTTAAAAAAAGGAAAACAAAAAACTACAGACACAGATAGTGGACAACACTGTAATAGCTACAAAGATGGGACAAAAATAAGTGAAACGCATCATATTGTAAAATCTAAGATGTGAGAGTACGGGGAAGGGGGATGAAGACTCTTATTTGGTTAAGGCTAGGAAAGCAAGGGATAACCTCCATCACTACAAACATGCAAACCACTTTGGCTCGGGGAAGGATTCAGCTTGTTCTGTATGCACAACCTTATCGGAAAGTGGAATTTTTGTGGTAATTAAAAAATCACAACCATGCACTTAAAGAATCTGTGAATTTCATAAGCGAGAAACTGAGTGTAATTTGTCTGGATAATCCAAAGCTATGCTTTTAAAATGCTCACCTGTAGAGTGTAGCGGTTTTTGAAACAGTTGGTAACCAGTTCCCCCTAAAATGGATTAATAGTATTATAAACATCTCATTAATATTTGGACATAAACACACAGCATGTGCACGTGCAGTGTATTATGTACGTCTGATCTACTTCACTCGTTAGTACTAAATCTGTATCCAAATCTGTTTAGTTGGCAATACCCTAAAAAGACATCACTACCATCACTAACACTGTTTCTATTACCATTAACGTTAATATTACTTTTCTATTGTCACAGTTAGTGTTGTTTAATGTTGCTGTTGCTATTACTACTACTGTTACTAGTACTGTTACCATTATACTGTTATTTGGTATAAATATTAAAAAATTTAGACATTATATTTGTAACTAATGAACTGGGCGGCTCTGAAAATCACGTTGTTGAAAGAACTCTCATGTATAAGTAATTATAAAAGAAATGTTCGTGTTGACACAAACTTCCTTTTCTCAGAAGAAAAAACTTCTGATTCCCTAACGGGAATCGAACCCATGAAGCTCATGAACCTTTGATTATCGGTCAGACGCTCTGCCCACTGAGCTACAGGAACTCACGTAGGAAACGGGTCACTTAACTTGGTTCTTATAGATGGAACGTAGGGCATATGTCCTGCTTACTGCTAGGCTCAATATATCCATACGTTGATAAATTAGTAGCTGTATAAATCTTCAGTTTGGAAATAACTGTAGAAGAAATGTTCGTGTTGACACAAGCTTCTTTTTTTCAGAAGAAAATAAATTCTGAGTCCCTAACGGGAATCGAACCCATGACCCTCGGATTACCGGTCAGACGCTCTACCCACTGCGCTACTGTATAAGTAATATATACAACATGAGCAGGAGATCTGTATGAGGATTTAAATAGCTACTGCTACTGTTACTGCTGCTGTTACTATTGCTGTTACTGATACTGTTACTACTACACCAACTGTTTCTCTCCGCAGCACAGTTACTGTAACTGTTACCATTACAGTTACTGCTAATATTACTGCTACTGTTGTTATTACATAACTGTTACTATTAGAATTACTCCTACGAGAAAATAACGTATAAAGACTAAATACAATTGTATTTTAGTTATTCACCAAAAATTCTGTGTGCGAGCAAATTATTAACACAACTGTTTTGCTCACCAGAAATTCTTACTCAGTTTATGTTCTGTTGTCTATTGATCCTATTGCACACAATACATGTTCTGTCACAATAAAATTCACCTCGCTTGATAATGACATTGGACGATGTCGAAACGTTGCAACAATATGTTCGCGTTTGTTTGTTGTATTGGTTGGGTAATCTATTTGGTGCGGCTAGAGAAAAGGATGCGTTCTTTTTTTATATGTTTTAATCTATATACGTCCACTTTTTAACAAGCTTTTTTTGGGCTTTTTCGCGCTCGTGTCTAAATAAAATTATTCTATTGCATTGTATTGTCAACTTTATTTTCTTCAATGATATTATACTAGTATTATGGTGATACTTCAACTGTGAGCATGATTGATCTGTGCTGTGTGATATGCAGTACCTTCGACATGTGATAGAGCCAATGAAGTTTGCGACCACTGTACTGGCCACTATAAAATGTTGTGAACCTCTGAAAACTCCTCTCCATCTGCAAATCAAAGGCAGTTTTATATTAATCACAATTAGATCCTTCAAATACTAGGCTGGCACTTGATCAGCTTCTAATTCTGCTCACACAATGTATACAAAAAATTTTAATAATAAAATTGGGATCTAATGAAATAAGATAAAATTATTTTTTTTTAAAATTCAACATTAGTTAATCTATAAAAAGTTTCTACAGCGCGACCTCAAAACTTGTTCGTGGCTTTTTTGAAAAAGTAAGCGTGGGTCTGCATCGTAGCACATCTCTAACTTTGTGTTTGTTTTCCTCAGGCCACAATCAAAGATAAACTTCACAAGCAGTTCAATACTTCTGGTGCTTCTCCCTAAGTTATATCTTTTTATTAGCCTAAGTGTCCCATTGGAGCCGGTGCTTATCTCCGGTTTCTGTAGTGTTAAGCGGATGAGAGCCATTGACTCCCCCTCGATGGGACACTAATCCATCGCAGGTTAGCCCCCAGCAGAAGCTGGTACTCATTTTACCAACCTCGGGAGGATGGAAAGCTGAGTCAACTTTGGCAGAAAGAATTAAGGTTACACAAGTGTTCAACGCTCCGCTAAGCCGGGGTGTGAACCCGACGCCTTGTGGTTAGAAGACAGAGATCTTACCATTGTGCCATCCACGCCGCCGCCGCTACTAAGACTCGCTTTATTTAAGAATAGATGCAAGGAGTAATGGCCGCTACTCATATTGCAAGAAGTACCCAATGTAGTTGCTGCAAGTTATCATCAACACGCATATTTAAAGTCGTAATACAAATCTTTTATATCTAAAAGCCATGGCATTGATACTGATTTTTAAATAAGGTATTTAAAATAATGGATGAGCGATTGATTGATTAATTGATTGATTGAATGAACGAATGATAAATAAATTATTGAATGAATAATTTCCCTTGTTGCTGTACAATTCAAACCGTTTAGGTTTAAACGAGCATTACTATGATAGCAAAGAGCAAAAGATTCCACGATTCAAGAACACGATTCATCTGTGGGAATTTCTTTTGGAGCTGTTGGCAGACGACAAAAGTGGAAGCATGATCTCCTGGACGCGCCAGGAATTCGGAGAATTCAAACTGACCAATCAGGAAGAAGTAGCAAGAAGGTGGGGAGTCTTAAAACAGAGAGCGGGAATGAATTACGACAAACTTAGCAGGGCGCTGCGATATTATTACCAGAAGGACATTATCAAGAAGGTATTTCAAATTTTTCTGGTCAAGACCACTGACAACAAAACACAAAACAATTATATTGTTTTCAATGTTAATGTCAATTTCAATATCGATGTTGATGTCCACATCCAAAACGTCAACATTAACGATAACGATAACAATATAGTTAAGGCTAATGCTAATGCTAACAACGTTAACATTGAGGCTATCGATAATAAATAATAATGTTAATGCTGATAATAATATTGACGACTGATTATGATGCTAAAGTTAATGTTATGCTAGTGCTAATGCGAACAGCAAGGCCAATTCTAATGCCAATGATAGTGCTTAGCAAGGCCAATGCCGATCCCAATGCCAATGCAAATGCCAAAGCTAGTACTTTGCAAGGCCAATGCCGATCCCAATGCCAATGCCAAAGCTAGTGCTTAGCAAGGCCAATGCCGATCCCAATGCCAATGCTAGTGCTTAGCAAGGCCAATGCCGATCCCAATGCCAATGCCAAAGCGATAATAATAAATAATAATGTTAATGCTGATAATAGTATTGACGACTGATTATGATGCTAAAGTTAATGTTATGCTAGTGCTAATGCGAACAGCAAGGCCGATCCCAATGCAAATGCCAAAGCTAGTGCTTAGCAAGGCCAATGCCGATCCCAATGCCAATAGCAATGCTAATACTAATGCTAGCGCTAACTAGTGCTAATGATAATGCTGGGCAATGCCACTGCTGATTACGAAATAATGGTAGTACTAACGTCACCTTCACTGCTACTCTTCTTGTCTCATTCTCACTGTTACTATTGTTGTTGTTCCTGATTGTGTTACTATTTGTGCAAACTTCAATTGGTGCTTAGCTTTTCCCGAGTAAATCACCTGATCCAAAGCGCCGCTTAGGCTCGTTGAAGGAATTCAGCTAGCTTGCTAAATAAAGTTTGGGATACAAATAAATGTTACTAGTTTTACACAAGGATAAATAGTTGGTCAATATGTGTTGCTACTTGACATTATAAAATAGAAAAAATTTCAGTGCTTTTTACTGAGAACTATAAAAAAGTGGTTCCTTGCCTTAAAGCTTAGTTAATTGATTTCGTGATTTGATCTTTCAGGTACCTGGCCAGAGGCTCGTTTACAGATTTCACAAGCTTCCATACGAGTACAAACCTCTACGAAAAATGCGAGAGCGAGAGAGAATCCAGCAACTAAGGGAGGCTAGTCCTGCCGGTGTCATGTTCAGCCCCCAGCCATCATTTGGAGCTACGAGTATCCAGCCATCTCCACGAGTACTACCCTCCCCACCACCCTTAGTAACAATTGACCAATACTCAACAGTTCCTCCGCCGATTTTCAGGCCGTACTATAATGATTACGATTATGATTTTAGAGGATTTTACCCCTCTGCTACTGCTCCAGGAATGGGCGTCTGTCGCAGCCAGGTCGTTTTTCCAAGGGCCTGTGGCTGTTTGAGCCCTACAGCTTGCAGCTTATCAAGTTCGCCAAAAAACTCTGTATCAGTTGCAGTTATCAAGAACCGACATCGATTTGGTTATTGACCATGTGAAATTCATTGAACTTCCATATTTAGAATTGAGAATGAAAACTCTCAGTTATCGCTGACTCCAATGTCAGCGTACTCGTTTCGTACAATGTTAGGTTCACTCGGAAGTTTGAATCTTCAAGTAAACACCAATATACTTTTGCACGACTTATGTACAACTTTGTATAATTTTGGAGGTGTGACTTCTCACTCTCTGTTTTAGTCCTATAAATACATACCAATACAGCGTTACAGTACTTACAACTGTGTGCATTGTGATTTCTCATTCTCTCCCAAGTTTTGTTTTCGTTTTAAAAACCAAACTTGATGAGGGGAACACTGCATTATGGGAATCTACAATCACTATTTAAGACCGGTGGAGCAAAAAAGGAGAAGGAATGGATGGGGTGGGGGGCAGGGGTTGGGAGAGTTGTTGAGGGCAGGGAGAGCGCCAGTCCCTCCCCCTAATGCTAGGACTAAGTAATTTAATTTTTTTTCGGGGAGATATACTGGGCTAAGACCTCTATAAGAAATTTTAATTATTTTCAAAAATAGTTGCTTGCTCCGCAGCCCTAGCTGAGAATTTTATGCAAGTTCTCGGCCGATGTTTTGCAAATACACACTGCTTTACTTTCGCGGTTGTAATGAACCTTGAATAAATCCTCCGTTTTACCTTTTCTTTGGTTATATTAGCCACTAAGAAGCTTGTAAATTAGTGCTGTTCACATTCAACAAGATTTGAACTTGGCAGACGCCGCAAAATAATAAATGAAAAACGCTTATTAATACTATAAGGAGCCAATGGTGTTAGTGGGCATTTTTCATTCACATGATCATTATTAGTTTTGACCAATGGCCTATTTGCATTTCGGTAACTATTAACTACCTACATAAACCCTTCATTCTTTCAGCTTTTTCAGATGCTCTGACGAAGGGCCAACGCTCGAAATGTCAGCTTTTTTAATTCCTGCCACGATGACAATTCGTTTATCAACACTACTTCAGGTTTACACTTTTTATTGTTGTTAAGTTTGTTACCACCTTAACTTTTTACTTTAGATCTCATCGCAAGGGACTGATTAAAGGTTTATAATCTTATGTCATGGTTAAGGATCTATTCCGGTGTACTTAACAATTATTTCACCAACGCAAGTTGAATATGAGGTGATAGATAGCGGATAAATAAAATCCACAAGAAATCTGAGTCAAAATGATTTCTTTAAACTTTTACTCCAGCGAAGTTGTCATTTATACTAGAATCTACACTCGAGTGATTTGGCGGGCTTTTTGACCCATGAAGCGACACACGTCAAAATTTTTGCACCTTTCAAACAAGTTTGAAGTTTTAGTTTCTTGTGTACAACCGCAGCACTTTGTGCCGTTTTAGTTTGGTTTTTCTGTTTGATTTTTTGAAATGGAACTGAAGCCTTTGCTGGATTTACTGAATACCGGATTTAGAATTACTTAAAATGGTTTGTTTTGCGGCGATGAACACAGGAAATGAAAACGTGCAGGATCGATTCCCGGCTTTCATTGACAAAATGGCGATGTTTACTTAATCGAGCGACCTTACTGTCATGTCGACGCGTAGAGTAAACACTTCAGTTACTGGTTGAGTTCTTTTAATTCTTCATTGAATTATTGAGCTTGCTTCCCGAGAGACTGCCAAGTTAATTCTAAAACAAGGTGGGATGTCAAATTTTCTTTTACGGTTGGAGTTTCAGCTTTGACAAATTTCATTGAATGTTTCGCTATTTGCTGCTAAAAATAATTCCGTTCGCGTTATTCGCTTTAAAACAATTCCGTTCAATTTATTGTAATGCTTTTGGTTATTGGACTGCTTGAAAATTTACTAAAACAGTTATTCTTCTCGGACTTGCCGGATATGAGCTGAAAATAAACAACTCGGCCTGCAGCCTCGTTGGTTATATATATCAGCTCATATCTGGCGCGTCCTCGAAGAATAACTGTTAATTACGGTGGCCCACAAGTGTCACGGCGATTCCATGATTTACGGCAAAACACAACAAACCCACGGCAGAACACAGCGAACCCACGGCAGAACACAACGCATCTACGGCAGAACTCAACGAACCTACGGCAGAACACGAACCCACGGCAGAACACAACGAACCCACGGCAGAACATAACGAACCCACGGTGGAACACAACGAACCCACGGCAGAACACAACGAACCCACGGCAGAGCGCAACGAACCCACGGCAGAGCACAACGAACCCATGGCAGAACACAACAAACCTACGGCAAAACACAACGAACCCACGGCACAAAGAATTCTTGCGGCGGAAGTAAACATGAGTCCACGGCGGAAGTGGAAATTTCCGGAAGCGAGATGCGGCATGCTCTTTGCATTGAACAGTGGACTGTATTGTTACGTACGAAAGTCTAGAAGGGACTTCCGAGAAGCTAAATTTCTGAGAAGCTAAATTTCCGAGAAGCTAAATTTCCGAGAAGCTATATTTTCGAGAAAAAAAAAGGTAAGGAGCGGCTTGCTAATCGCCCTTTCTCGCAGCCGCCTCGGCTGAATTACAAAGGACGCAGCTCAACGAGGTTGGACTGAAGGAACTATGCTGCCCTCTAGGCGATCGGCCCTAGAACACGATCCATACGTAACCTCCGAGCACAGCACCACAGCCAGATCCAATCAGCTGGGAGTCGATTTTGCTGAGGGAGCAAAACCTGAGTACCCGGAGAAAAACGGCCCTCGGAGCCAGATTGAGAGGGTGTGTGGCCAGATCGACAAATCTCAGCCCACATGCGGAGCCCGGGTCGTAGAGGTGGGAAGCGCGAGTGATGACCGCTAGCCAACCTGACTCCCATTCGAGAAGCTAAATTTCAGAGAAGCTACGGTCACTAGTGCGGACCATGTATGCGTAAACAAAGGCTGGCGAAAGCCAATTTCTACTAAAAATACTCAACAACTTCAAGAAAGCCAAATATGTGTGAAAACACCGAGTAGGAAGAAAAGAAAACCTGTAATTTTGGTAGCATTCTGTAGTGAAATTATTGAGAAAAGAACGATTAATGTAGAAAAAAATTCGACGATCGAACCACACGGTTTAAAATTCACGAACAGCCATTTAGCATATCTGAGTGAGAATCCATATTAACACAATGAATCTATAGTCTTAAAGGTTGGAAGTGGGAGTTGCACATGAGGGCCAACTGGAATTAAACACGTCGAACGCACTTCCCTAATCTGTGATTACTTCTAGTAATAAATATCACAAAATTTCAGCCCCTAAGTCGTCAATCACTGATATATAGTAAAACGTAATGACTAATGTGCACTCAGAAACAAAGTTTTGTATTCCTGCCCCTGGAAAAATGTGCTCTTCCCAGCAGATTAATCTTATCCTCGTAATATATAGCTATATCCCAACTAGATTTACAATTAAACTCCGAAACTGAAATAAGAACGAAAAACAAATGAAACTGACTAGATTTTTATTTTCAAGACGTTTCAAAGTCATCAAATGCAGTTTTTAACAAGTTTTGTCTGTTCACATCAATAAAATTCACCTCTCCTTCCAAATTTGACTCAGTTTCAGTAGTGTCAACTGGCCGTCCCTTCACAATATATTTTTGTGCACATCTTAACACTTCAACTGGGTTAGTAACCTTGTCTGCCTCACATGCTTTCAAACACTCTTTCACTGCTAATTCAACATCATTGTTCCCATCCCATATAGACTTAAGAAGATCACTGTCATCTTCCTCTTGTGGCTTTTGGGAAGGAACAAAGCTTTCATGATACTTTTCCTCTACATTTTGGCCATGGTTTTTTGTTCCATCTTGAATGACTGATGCTGGTGTTTCCTGCCACTCTTCCTCTTCTTCATTGGTTTCTTTGGGATTGGTTCCTTGAGCATAATCATCAAGCAGACATTCAAATCCATCCTTCAGGGTTATATAAACGCTTCCTTGGCCTGCAAGGAGTTTCACTTCTTTGAAGGAAAATTCTCCAGCATTTACAGGTTTAGACAATTTTCTTCTATTTGCTTTTAAAAATTCCAAATCCTGTGGAGCCACAGTTGGATATTTGATAACAATTGCCTCAGCCAAGCATGCTCGTATGTTTTCTTCAGTCATGTGAGTGTTCAAGTGTTCAGTATGATGGCATCATCTTCTAAGAGAAATGAATCATTCTCATTGAGTTTCCCTCTGGAATTTACAACAACAAACTCAAACGTCTTTTCCATTGGTTTGGCTTTTTTTGGAGCAGATGAGGCAGAAGTACCTAAAAAGCATAACCAGTAGTTAAAAATTCTGCATCTAATAAAGTTAATCAAAAATAAATTTTAATTTTTATTATATTGTGGCTGAAAAGCCCTGTCAAGGGGAGCTTCAATAAAGTATGTACAGTGTGTATGTGTGTGTATGTGTATATGTAATTGTTTGTCTGAGTCATAAGGGGGGTACGAGGCAGGCCTGGCGAACTAAAGATGGTTTTAAAAGCTGTTACCACGATCCTTTAAAAAACGGGGATCTCTGAAAAATAGTATAAATAATACCTGAAATGGCTCGCAGACGTTCTCGTCCATTTAAACGGGAATAAAGCCCTCTGCCTGTGGAGTTCTGCACCATAGATTGAGCTCTGTTGACTGTTCTCCCGACTGAAGAAATGGCGGATTCCATTCTGCTAGACAGACCAGTAGATGTCGATGTATTCGCAGAACCATTCATCTGATTTAAAATCTTCCCTGCTTCGGTTAGGCATTTCGACAAATCATCTAAGTATTTTTTATTATTATTCATTATGTCCTAAACTGGCCGAGACAACGTAAAGACAACGTACTAGGAACGGACGTCCCTAGAAAACCGCTGACAGCTAGATCACATTTTAGGCCTGGTCGCATTTAAACTCGTTCCTAGGGCCCTAGGCGGTCGGAGTCGAACCGAGATGAAACTAGAAACGAAGTGGGTCGTATTACTCTACGTGATACGTATTGGGGGAGGGGATGTTGAACGTTGCATAAGGGGTTGAACATTGAATAAAGGGTTGAACGTTGAATAAGGGGTTGAATGTTGAATAAGGGGTTGAACATTGAATAAGAGGTTGAACGTTGAATAAGGGGTTGAACATTGAATAAGGGGTTGAACGTTGAATAAGGGGTTGAACGTTGAATAAGGGGTTGAATGTTGAATAAGGGGTTGAACGTTGAATAAGGGGTTGAACGTTGAATTATTGGTTGAACGTTGAATAAGGGGTTGAACGTTGAATAAGGGGTTGAACGTTGAATAAGGGGTTGAATTATGGGTTGAACGTTGAATTATGAGTTGAACTGAATATTGCTGCAATCGGCTTGCCATACTTCGACTTAATTTTTCAAATTAATATAATTTTTGAAAATGGATTTCTGACATTTATTATTTTAGCTTGTCATTATCCTTTTTGAATGAAATCAAGAATGGACGAAGTGTGCAATGAAAAACGAAAACCGGATTGTTTTTTTCAGTTGTGGCATTAAAACGATAAACGAAAAATAGAAAATTGACTGAATTTTCTATTTTTTCAATTTCATTTTTAAGAGGGAACTGGAATGGACGAACTGTTCACGGTCCTGAATCGCTTCAGTGAAGATGTATTGTACTCAGTTTTTAGTGGTGAAAGAAGTAATAAGCTTTGTTATCCAAATACCCTTTCATCATTTTTCGCCCAAATGTGGGACCCACCTAAAACAATTGCACCATTATTGGTTATTCAATTCACCGAAAAAAACCTTACAAAGACTCAACTTTTGTTCATAAAACTAAAAGCTTCTAAACGACTTTTAAGTAGCGCTTTCATAACTTTCTAAATCCTCCTTTGTTATTTGTGAATAGAATGAGAACTTGTCTGGATGAAATAGAACCTATACAGATTAGTTGCTGAGGGGAAGTTGAAGACTGCAAATATGAAAATATTTCTTTATACTATACGTGCATTAGTGTGTGTCTAAAAGGAGAATAAACCCTTTAAAGGCATATTTATGGAAAACTATTAATAATGATATTAGGCGTTTTAAAACTTTCAGCCGGGCTGCGATAACTTCGA
>JAODFW021499861.1:0-7500 GCA_027575235.2 Palythoa mutuki
TTGCACTTTTGAAGGCTTCTTGCACAAAAAAGTGTGCGTTGCTTCTTTGTTTCCCAGTTACTTCTACTGTTATATCTGTTCTAAGGCGGCGTGGTTGGCGCAGTGGTAAGATCTCTGCCTTCTAACCACAAGGTCCCAGGTTCAACCCCGGCTCAGCTGAGTGTTGAACATTTGTGTGACCTTCTTTTCTGCCAAAGTTAACTCTGCCTTCCATCCTCCCGAGGTCGTTAAAATGAATACCAGCTTCTGCTGGGCGCTAACCTGCGACGGATTAGTGTCCTGTCCAGGGGGAGTCAGTGACTCTCATGCACTTAACACTACAGAAACTGGAGATAAGCACCGGCTCCAATGGGCCACTTAGGCTCATAAAAGGATTTAGCTTTTATATCTGTTCTCCATGATTGTTTAACATGATACTGTTTGTCTGTTTTTACGCAAAATTCATTATATTGAGATTTTTGATTTAATGAACTCTCCATAAAACAAACAAAATTTTCCAGTCCTCTAGCACTTCGTTAAATTGAGGTTTCACTGTACAGTACAACGTCAATATCTTCTCGATACCTTTTTTGGTAAAGATGGTAAAGCCTATTTTTAATCAGTACTGTACAAATTCAACAAGATCTACACTTAAAAAATTGGCAGAGATCGCCAAAAATATATATCCAGAGCCATCAAATTTTATTCAAAATTAGCTCCAGAATACATAGAATATTAAGCATTTCAGAGAGTGTAGATTACCAAAATTTCCTGGGGGAGCAGGCCCCTGAATCTCCCAAGAGCTATAAACTTCTCAACCTCGTGTTATCTTGCAGCCACCGAAGATACTTCTACTTCTAAGGGCTGGATCCAAGGGTGGGGCATAAGGGGCGTATGCCCCCCCCCCTCTATTTTTGGCAGACCAATTAATTTTCATCACTTGAATTTGAAAAAACATGTGAACTAATTCATTCCAAACTGAACAGCAATGCAGAGCTTTCAAAAATATGGTCGACAGTCTCATATAATTTATATTTATTAGGCTTATCTCTGCGTACATACAATAGTTTATTCTTTTGTTTACAGTCCGCTAGGTCTTTTTGCGCTTTACGCAATTTTCCACACGGGGCTATGCCCCCCCATTTTCATGATTCTGGATCCGGCCCTGCTTCTAGTGCAAGAATCTTGGCAATCCACAAAGAGAAATTTAATGTTTCACTGAGCAGTGACGATCACACAGTCCTGTTCAACTTCATGAAAGCACTCTAAAAACCTTCACTTTAATAGTAGAAGTTGCTAAGATCAAGAGTAAGGGCATTTGAGAAAACCCCAAGGTCACAAAATAAGGCTGGCACTGTGGCATCGAGACTTTTTCACAGTTATGCTGTTCTTGTAAACTTTCTAACAAGGACAGTGAACACGCATAAAAGATGGCAGATCATGATCATGCTACCATATAATTGTGCTCTTTCATCACACTGAGGCACAAAGAGCTATTTCTTTTTTACAAGAGTGTTTAAAAACACATGTAAATTCAAATATCAATTGCAAGGGCCAATCAACCTCTTATATTTATTAGCTTTTGTAGAAATTAAACTCTTTAATTTATTTTTCAGGGAAAGAAAAACATGGGATTCGGGATAGTAATGAAAAAAGTGCAGGATAAAGGATTCTTGTTAAAAAGGAGTGAGAATGTGGGATCAGGACTCCCCCTTCCGGACCCTGTTCTTAGAATGCATAAATTTTAATATTTTTGAAACATTTTATTCAACAGATTCCAAAGAGAAATTGGAGAGAAACCAAATGACAAATTTACATACAGCTTCAGAATGGCACTTTGCCAAAACCACAAAAACTACTTAAGCTGCATCAGACGTTGGTTTTCTAAAGTCTGCCATGTGTAAAATCTTCTACTACTATTTAATATATAAACCTTCGAAATGTCTCACAGCACAAATATTTCTTGCATTTTGTTTGTCAAACACAAACCTTTGGCTTTGAGTTTGATCGTCTTCTTAAGCGATCAAAATGGCCACTCAACGACTACGAGTGTTTCTTCAAGATTTTTAAATAGTAACCTGCCATCACTTTACATTCTGCTAAACCTCGCCAAATGTAAATCTGATAACAACTCGATTTTCAAAACAAATATTGTACATGCGTTCGCAGTTCGTGTCACTTTCAAACGTATATCTGATTCGTTTTCATTGAAAACCAAAAATAAGCTATTGTAAAGCTAGTTTTTCGAAACCAGGTTGATCTTACCGACAAAGCAGAAGCAAACACACTGAAAGACGATATTGAAGTGTGATCTGATCAAACAAACCTGCTTGTATCGAGTGACGCGTACCCAGATGGCAATATATCCAAACTCCGTTTGAAGAATTTGATGTGTTTCTCTCTAGAAAAATCTTCCCTTGCCTTTGATGGTTTTTCCTCACCAACCGACTTCAAACTTCCCTCCATCAACCCCCAAGACACGGCCGACTCGAACTCTTCAAAATATCATGGCAGTTGATTAGCTCTTTTTCTAGATTATCTCTCCTCCGTGCGATAAAAAATCCAGAATACTCCCAACTGAGCCCGCAATCAAAGACTTCTTCCGGAAAAGGCCCGCGCTAGGCTTTGGTCAGCGTTAGTTACCACGCCAACGATAAAGATTAAAGCAAAATGGCCTCCAGGAATTGGTGCTTTCTGTCCAGCTTCATACAAACTTTTGGTTTATAGTTTGAAAAAGGGTGGAAAATTATGGGCTCTGCGCCATCAAGAAGCCCAGTGAAAGCGATTCATGTGACATCTAAAGAAATGCAGCGGTGAGTGTCGGAATGATTAATGCTTTCAAAACCATTAATTTGAACGTTCAGGATTCAGTTTCTGACTGGTAGAAAATAACTAAATGGAAATAAATCGTTTATCATTAACCACGAAAAAGACAAAACTTAATACTCTAAAAGTAAGGTCTCCTTTAAACTTAATTTAAAAGTAAAATTTCTCTAAAAATAAGGTTTTCTTTAAAGATTTTTAGAATTTTAACAAAATCTACATTTTCGTCAGCTTTCTCTACTATCAGCTCAGGTGATAATAATAATAATAATAATAATAATAATAATAATAATAATAATAATAATAATAATAATAATACACTTTATTTAGGTGTCAATTTATTTAGCCGACCAAAGGCCCACTAATTGGGGACACCGTGTTTACCACTCTGAGGTTTAAGTCAAAGTCTTTATACTTTGAAATGAAATCAGAAATTTTTTGAATAAAAAAGTTTTATAAAAATTCTCACAGTTTCATTTATTAACTCTTTTATTCACAGCCTCAAAATTTCCCAACCAACGGATTTGTACCTGGTATCAAACCAGGTGAGGCAGTATTTTTATTCAGTGGCTGTAAGTCTTCTGTTTGCTTTGTACAGGATTTTACATATTTATGTATTATTATATTTTCAACCTTGAATATTGCTTTTCTAGTATTCTGATTGGTTTAGTCATTCTTGGTTATCAGCTCATATACCATGTATGACCTTATATGGAAATATTTTCCAGTCATTTGCAAAAATGAAATGAGAATTCAATAAAATTTGGCTAGGATTAAGTGAAATTTAATAAAACAATTATTTCACTTGGGTCTTGTTGGATATGAGGTGAAAATAGCTCACTCAAAACTTTGTGCCTGGCTATATGTACTTGTGCCCAAACCTACTCATCCAAACTGTACCTGTTATAATGAGTGTTGCTGCTTGCTCAATTTTTTTCCAGTAAAAACTGATGAATTACAATGGTACAGAAAAATAATGTATATATATATAAATGGAAATATAAAAATTAATATAAATAAACAGATAAAAGTTCCTTTGAAAATAATTACTATATAATATTAAACTTTGCAGCCCTCAAAGTGATTACAGTTATATTAGTAATGGGTTTTAGTGGAGCTCCCGCGTGGCATGAACGGAGCACCATACCTAAGAAAATATCGTATATCCATCGAGTTCAATTTTCAATGTCAGTGTCCATCCGTCCGTCCGTACGTACGTACGACGTCCGTGTACAGGTGGGAACAGCAAAAGAACGATTTTAGACACCAAATAAAATAAATTGTTTGCAACTAAGCAAAAGAACACTTTTTAGACACCAAATAAAATAAATTATAAGAAACTAAGCAAAAGAACGCTTTTAGACACCAAATAAAATAAGGTTAATGATACCTTCTTGGGAGCTCCGCTTTTAGGCAGTGCCTAAATCTATATATTATGGTAAAATTTTAATATTAGACTAGCTACCAGCTTGGGATGCCTGTGAACAACGATGTTTACAAGTTCATAATTATTATGATTGATGTCAGATCGACGATGGCTTTTGGGTTCCCTGTGGTACGGCCACGCATGGATGGACAGACTAAAACGTTTAAAATGAAAAACAAAGAAATAATATTTCAAGAACGGGGACACGGTAAAGCCATGTTCTTTGTGATCTGGGGGCATTGTAATCGAAATAGTCTTGTGGTATGACGCCATCAATAAAGTCATCAAAATATGGAAAACTCTCGAGCCATTCAAAATGAACTCGATGGAGACACTCCATTTACCGTTTCTTTTAAGGTCTCAAACAATCGCGCCCCTCCCCGAAGAAATTCTGTGTAGATGAAAATGTAGAGATTTTTTTACTTTTATTATAATAATTACAATTTCCTAAAATTTGATTGGCCCGTTTGTGAACTCTATTTTTCCCTCAGCGCCTTGGAAAACTATCCGATAACAAAACTCCGTTATCGGCTACTTGTTATCGGCTACCTGTTATCGGGACAGTTGAATGAACCAATCACAATCCAGGCTTCAGGATTTCTGACCAATCAGCAACAAGTAGTGATAACAGACAGAAATAGACTCCACTCAGTGTCATTACCATTACAAATGCTAAGAAAATTGGTAAAATGTGTTTTTATCTGCAAAGATTTTGTCTTTCAGTTTAGTTTTCAGAAATTGTAATTATTGTAATAAGTTGGTAATAGAACTTTGTGTTTGTCCAATTCAGTCTGTTATCATTACTTGTGATTAAACAAATTGAATTCGCGCTTCGAGCTCATCCAATTTTGTTAATCACACGTATTGATAACAGACCGAATTGGACTCCACTCATTCCTATTACCATTACTTATAAATTAATATTTTGTTTGAGTTATGTAAGGAGAAGTTAGGTCCAGATAAATTACCTGGGGCTTAAGGGGTTAAATATAAATATTTTGTTATCACACATGTGAATTTAAAAACATTGTTTCTCGTGATGTAGTAATTAAATTTTGTTATGTTTCTGAAAAAAATTAGATATTTTGAGTTGTCAAGATGACAGTGAACAGCATAATAAACTATATTTAAGAATGATTTTAGTAAATTCTACTATTATCTTCATGTTCACCAGATAGTACTTATCCTTCAAATATTTTTATATTACAGTAACATTTTAATTTAAGGTTCATAACTGAAACTTTGTAGTTTATGTTTTGTATTATTTATAACAGGTAAAATTGTTTTATGTTAAGCTAGGTATTAATAAATTTTTGTTAACCATAATTTTTTTAAAAAATAAAATGCTATCATATTTTTTCAGCCAGTTGCTGAATGGCCTGAGTAGTTCGTAAATCAGATGATTTTATAAAGTTGTCCCAACTTTCCAATAAAGTAATAAAAATTGTTTTCAGTTTGTACAATTTGTGATAGTCTGAATGTTTAGGAAAATGCCACAAAGTAATTAATTATTTACAGCATCTATACCAGAGCCCTGCATTTTTGCTCCATAGAGAAAATTTTTTAAACCACCAGTGAAAGCTTGTTTCTCCTGAAAAATTTCTGATAAATGTAAGTTTTTGTATTGATTCTGCAGGCAGAAAAACAGTATTTATTGTTTGCTTTATTTGTGATTTATTTTGAATATAGTCACAGCTAAATTATGATAAATAATTAATGATAATTAGATTGCTTTTCAAATGTCACATAGAAAGAAAATATTAAGTCATCAAAAGAAACTTTATATATACACAATTAATATTATATTCTTAACTTTTTTACATTGTATACTGACACAGTGAAGAGTTTGCTGAGTTCCAAATAGTGTACAGTATATAGATCTATATGTTTAGTCAGTTTTACTAATTTTACTTTTTTATGCTTTGCTGGAATTCCAGACAAGAATGGAAACAACGTTTGGACCTTCTGCCTATGCCCCTGTTACGACAATTACCCGAGGTAATTTATAAAAGCACATGTCAGGGAGAATAAGTTCTTTATTGAAGTGAAATGTGGAATTTTTGTCTAGACAGTATTTAATGCAAATCCTTACAGTACCAATGTGTGTTAGCGAACCATTAGATTTTTATGGATGTGCCTGAAAAATTGAACAGATGCATATGATGTGTGACTGGAAATCACCAACCACTAGTAATCTGTTCTCGTAACAGGGTTTCAGATAAGAGCTGGCGAATGACAAATTTTGACAGTGCTCTATTGACTTATGAGAAATACTTGCCCACAGCTTCATGGGCTTTCGTCCGAGCAAGTTTAGGATTGGAATTCAGATAAATTGTATTGTAGGATCATGTCTTAATTTTAATGAAACTTAGTTCTTGCGGTGAGTTTTTAGTCTAATTGTGAATGAGAACGGCGTTGAAATGTACATATTTTAATAGTTTTAAGTTTTTTATTACCATCTCCGATCATCCTCTGCATCTGTCCTCAAACCTCTAAATCTGAAAACACTACAACTCTTGGTGACAAGGGCTTTTCAGCCTGCCGCTCCGAAACTCTGGAACCAACTGCAGAAACCCATACGTGAAATTAAATCCATTAGCGTTTTTAAGAAATCTGTCAAAACCCACCTTTTTAAGCTAGCATTCAACTGTTGATTTGTAAATTCAATATTTAATTTATATTAATCTGCATCAATTTTCTTTTATTCAGTTTTTATTGATTTTATCATTGTAATGCGCCCTAGATCATTTTATGGATGGGGCGCAAAATAAATTGCTAATTATTATTATTATCAAATTATTTATAGGTTTTGAGAGAATTTTGAATATTATTGTAGTTTTATATACTATTTCCTTTATATTGTAAAAACGCAATTCAGGTCTATGGCTGCAAGTTTTTTTTATCAATAAACCATCTATCTAGACTGCAAGTGAAGTACGTAGTTTTCTGGGACTAGTTAATTTTACTTCTCGTTTTATCCCTGACTTAGCGACTGTATCTGCTCCTTTACGTAAGTTGATCAAAGCAGGTGAACCTTTTGTATGGGGATCAGAACAGCAGAGTTCATTTGATGAGTTAAAAATACGACTTGCAAGTGCAGAAACTCTAAGTTATTTTGATAAGGACGCGCTCACTATAGAAATCGCAGATGCTAGCCCAGTTGGACTTGGTGCAGTATTAGTGCAGGAACAAGGGGGAGAACAAAAAGTAATTAGTTACGCTAGCCGTAGTTTAAGCGATATTGAACGAAGATATTCTCAAAGAGAAAAAGA
>JAODFW021499861.1:12500-13860 GCA_027575235.2 Palythoa mutuki
GTGACCTATTATTCAGTAACGGATGACTGGCTTGTTGTGACCTAATAATCAGTAACGGATCATGGGCTCGTTGTGACCGAATGTTTAGAAACGGATCATATGCTTGTTGGACCGAATGTTCAGTAACGGATAACGGGCTTGTTGTGACCCAATATTCAGTAACAGATCACGGGCTCGTTGTGAACCCAATATTCAGTAACGGATCACGGGCTCGTAGTGACCTAATATTCAGTAACAGATCACGGGCTCGTTGTGAACCCAGTATTCAGAAACGGTTAACGGGCTCGTTGTGACCAAATGTTCAGTAACGAATCACGGGCTCGTTGTGAACCCAATATTCAGTAACGGATCCTGGGCTTGTTTTGACCCAATATTCAGTAACGGTTAACTGGCTCGTTGTGATTCAATATTCAGTAACGGATCACGGGCTCCTAGTGACCCAATATTCAGTAACGGATTATGGGCTTGTTGTGACCGAATATTCAGTAACGGATAACGGGCTTGTTGTGACCCAATATTCAGTAACAGATCCATGGCTCGTTGGGACCCAATATTCAGTAACGGATCACTGGCTCGTTGTTACCCAATATTCAGTAATGGATCATGGGCTTGTTCTGACCCAATATTCAGTAACGGATCACTGGTTCGTTTTAACCCAATATTCAGTAACAGATCAATGGTTCGTTGTGACCCAATATTCAGTAGCAGATCGCGGGCTCTTTATGACCCAATACTCAGTAACAGATCACTGGCTTGTTGTTACGCAATATTTAGTAACGGATTATTTCACCACGCTCTGAAATTTGGTGTTGGTTCATGGAAGACACTTTAAATTTTTTTAGGGGGATTATAGCCATTTTCTTCTGTGCCTCACTAAACTGCCAGTAAAGATCTTTTTTTTTCATTTTTGCTAGTTTTGCTTATTTTGGACACTGAAAACTAACAAAAATTTAATAAGGGAATAATATGACTAAAAATAGAGGTGTAACCAGGATAAGACATAATTAGAAAAACATTAAAAACATTACCTTTCGGCTGTCAGACTACAGCCTTTCACGCATGATAAAAAATATTAAACTTGTAAATGGAATCCAATTATAATAAAATTGAATATTGCAAGTTCACAAATCTAAGGTTAGAAGCAGAAAATGATCACCCTAGCACAATTAACAGAAAAAAACTGGGTAATTGATTTATCGCAAACACCGCTTTCTATGGCAGAGCGTTCTCTCCTTGAGAAAGGCCCGAAGTTTGCACCAACTCCACGAAATATCCCTGTCAAAGATATTGTTTCGGAGGTTGAAGCGCCATCATTCGCCTTGCTGATGATTCGAAAGACGCCATACGAACCACCACTGCC
>JAODFW021500816.1:0-13851 GCA_027575235.2 Palythoa mutuki
TGCAGGCAGTTATTTGTAGGTCACGTGGTGGGACATGGACCAATGAGAAAGAAGTAAAAGTTGCATCGAATGATAATCTAAGTTATTCTCCCATTTTGATTGTTTCTCGTCTATGATCTATTAGAGGACAGACACACGATTGACGTCACCATTACAAAGTTTAATTCTTTATTATATAAAACGAATATATTTCGTGTTGCCGTGTTTCTGTTCAGTAATAGATCACAGAGGACGTCAAACTGTGGTAAGAACATCAGTGACGCATTCGGCTATCGCCTTGTGTGCCACTTTTTTGTTCTTACCACATTTTGACGTCATCTGTAATCTATTTCTGAACAGACACACGCCAACATGGAATTTCTTTGTTAAACAAATAGTGGGTAGCGTAGCCAATCAGAGAACGGCATTCGTGATAGAACGCTAGTAGATTTATTACTACCACCTGATAGATGGTGCCTGTGAGCAATATGGCGCCCTACAGTTTACTCGTTTGTGAAGACGATTTGAAGCTTCTAATTGAAAAAACAGTTCCAGATGAAACAAAGGCAGCAGCAAGATATGGTGTAAAAATTTTCGGAGGTAAAAAAAAAGTTATTTTGAAGCAATAATTCAAACCAGTTTCTCTCGACAGACTACCAACCACAGAGCACATATGCACGCGTAAGCTGTTTATCATCAACATTGATTGCTTGAAGAATTAAAACTTTGTTTATCAAAAATTATTGTAGTTCTTTTGTCTATTCTCCTGAGATTTCTATAAAATTAATTAGAATATTCGCTCTTAGTCTTAATAATTTTATCAGCTGATAGAATAGCTCAGGCTTCGCCCTCGTCCTCGTCATTCTTTCAGCTGATAGAAATTGCGAGCTTGTATTCTAATTGTTAGATAGAAATAGAAAACCAGCCCTGTTCAGTTAAAGAATCACGCTAAAATCAGTTTTTAAGCTCACACAAGAAGTGCTGAAAGAAAAACGAGCCGCAGGCGGGCATTTGTGCTTTTGCGGCTGTCAGCCTAATCGGCCCCAATGAAATCTTAAGTAACCTAACCAATTTTTTCTTGGCTTGCTACCAAAGATTGAGAAAAACAAGCTTATGAAGGAGAGTCAAGCCAAAGAAGACGCTCTGAAAAAGAAAGAGGAGCTAGAAAAGAGAATTCAAGAATACGAAAGTAATGCTGAAAGGGCAAGAACATCCCTGGTGAGCCGACACGTTTTATTTAATAATCAACCTCGAATAGCGCGTTTATAGCATACTGGACCCAGTTGTTCAAAAGCCGGTTAGCACTAAACCAGAGTTAGATTTTTAGCCCACGTCCTTGTTTTGAATCAGTTACAGAGACTGATTTGAGCTGCAGTTTTAGGATAAGCAAACTTTTTACTTGCCTTTGAACAACCCAGCCCTAATAGTGTTTTGTAAGAGTCGTAAACCTTTCCTTAGTAAAGAAATTGCTTTTTGAATTTTGGCTTCACCAGTGGTTTAAGTTAACCAGCCTTTGAACAACCCAGCCCTAATAGGTTCGCTTAGTCTCGGTTATTTGCTCATATACCGGTAAACCCTAAAGGTTTGATTTAACTTCACTACAAAAACACTGCGTTGCCAAGCTAGCATTACTCGGCAACACGTCACTCACGCTTCGTAGCTTTTAGTAATAATGTTAGTAGTGATTAATGGAGATTATTCGCATAAAATGCTTGATATCGTTTTAATTACGATCATTTTGTTATAACATACCACGAACATATTTATATCGTCGCTTGCAACTTCTTGTCTACACGCGTGACTAAAGCATGATCCAATCACACGCCGGTCTCCACTGAAAGGCGGGAAAATTTTCGCGCCAAAACGCAACACGTACGTGACTGATTCACAGACCCTGTTTTGTCATTATTTTCACAATGTGACTTACGTCGCTTGCAACTACCTGTCTACACGCGCGACAAAACGGCATGATCTGCCGGCCAATCAAGTTTAAATATATAAAACGATCTCTGGTTAAAAATTTTAATGATAAAAATAAGCTTTCATTAAAATTTTTAACTAGAGATAGTTTTATATATTTAAAAAAATTTATGGATAACTCTGGTGACGCATCAATTTTTAAAACCAATTTAAAGTTTTGACAATTAGACTTCAAAGTTTACCCGAACATGTCTGGAACATTTTGGCGCCAGTTATGCAAATAATCGCAGCTGATTTATCTGCCGTTTGGCGTATTGTAAAAGACTTCTGTCGATATCGGACAGAAGTTCCTCTATTTATTTCCTATCACCCATCATTCAAACTGTATAACACAAAATTGCTTCACGCGAGCAAAGTGGCGCCAAAACGTTCCAGACATGTTCAAATAAACTTTGAAGTTTGATTGTCAAAACTTTGAAGTTTGATTGTCAAAACTTTGAATTTTGATTGGCCGGTAGATCATGTTTTTGTCAAGCGTGTGAACAGGTAGTTGCAAGCGATGGTAAGTTAAATTAAGTGAAAATAATGACAAAATAGGGACTGTGCATGAGTCACGTACGTACTGCGTTTTGGCGCGAAATTTTCCCGCCTTTCAGTGGAGACCGACGTGTGATTGGTTGAATACATGTATTGTGTTTATTTTTCCCGCCGTTCAGAGCAGAGTTGCATTGTTAGTTGAGTGTGCATTTTGTTGAGTATATCGCGCAGGTGTTGCTTTTTAGTTGCAATACTTTTCTTCAATCAAAATTACTGTGTAAACGAAAATGACCTTTTGTCGCAGATGAAATCAGAAGAAATGGCAGAATTGTTGGCTGAGAAGGCGCGAGTCGCCGAGGAAGAGTCAACATTGTTGCAGAGGAAGGCCGCTGAATTTGAAGACGAGATTAAAAGGCTCAGGAAAACAGCTAACAAGGTAATAGTGGTGTGCATGGAAAAAGAAAAAAAGTCATCAAAATGCTGATATGTTCTCTTCATACGCAGTCGTTACCGTACTTGAAATCAGTTTCCTTTGGTGGGTCGAAGAAGCAATTAAATATTAAACTGTCAAGATAAATGCAGATGCATTGCTATAAACTGTATGGTAATTGAGAACTCAAATGCTATTATTGTAAAACAGTACTTGATGGGAAAAACAACTATATCTGCATCTCCTGAGACTTGTTGAAGCTTCATTTATTTTTGTATGTTAATTTCAATTTTCTTGACGGTGGCGTGCGGAAAACGTTTTAGGATCACTTTCGAAAACTGCTAGGTAACTGAGTAGCTAAACCCTCCCGCACTGGCCATCTTAGACATCAGTCTGTCTGTTCTCAAATTATTCGCATTGCACCTCAGCAGCTGAACTTCGTTGGACGTTTGTTTAATATTTTTAGAACAACGTTGCTTAATGAAAGCAAAGGTACCTAGTACGGAAATTTTATCTTTTCTTAAACAATGTATTAATATCAACTTATTATTGAATCAAAATGACAAGCCTTCAAGTTTCTCGCAGCATAATCGTCGCAATTTTAACGAGTTGGCGCAACTCGTTGAAATTATTGAACTTGGAAGATAATGTATGCTGTTATTTAGATTTACAATCTGTTTGGATTTCATATTGACCTTCGACACCGTACAGAAGATCGAGCAACAAATACCGTATTTCCTCGAATAAACGCTGCCCTCGAATAAACGGCGCACTTGAGAGCCAAAATATTAATAACGCTGCCCTCGAATATTGAACAAAGGTAAATAATTATAGTTCAATACAATGATTACCAGCCTTGTTTATTAATTTATAAACGTAGCCATTGTTTCTGGTAAATAAACAAACAAAAAAAAAAAAGACAAGATTATCATACTCCATTCGTCTTAAAACAGTTTTGGATACTTTCTTTCATTTATGATGATATTCTTCAGTTCAAAATGCGTATACTTTATCGCCTTTCCATTCAGCTCCTTCTCCAATAAAAATAAACAGCATTTTTGATAAACGCCGCCCTCTTATAAACGCCGCACCCAAATCATGAAAAATTTAATAAACGCCGCGGCGTTTATTCGAGGAAATACGGTAAACGGTTATTTGAAAAGCGACTGCGATTGGAAAAGAAGACCCTATACTTTTGAGGTAAATAATAGGATCAGGATCCGCCCGACAATGAAGATCCTTTGCTAAAATTGAAATGTTAAACAGCAGATAATTAAACAGATTGAGTTGTGTTTAAAAAGTAGTCATTTACCAAAGACTAGCGTTATCTGTTAAATTTTCGGGCCGAGTGTTCAAAAGCTGTTTAAAACTTTTATTTTGTTTTTACCCAAAATTCGAAGAGCAAAACAAGCTCATCATTCTCATCCATTGACACAGAATTTTTTCGGATATCTTTTGGCAAAGTCGGTAAGTGTGGGTTTTCCCAGGAACATGAGAGAATTTACTGCATGATTCCGACTACTCCTGGAATTCCTGGAAAACTCCTGGAATTTTGAAATTTTCCTCCAGGGCCCTGGAAATTCCTGGAAAGGCAGATAATTTCCCTCTACTCCTGGAAAATTCCTGGAATTTTGTGGAAATTTTTTTTCTGGGTGGTATATAATTATAAAGGTCTTTATGAACTGAAAATTGCACTGAGGTGCTACATATAAAATGAGACAATGCATTAATATACCAGTTGCTACTATTGTGGCAGAAATTGATATTAAAATTACTTGATATCGTTTTGTTTTTGCCGAGAGAGAATTTCGGATGGGCCCTGGAAAAATATATTTTCTACCCTGGAAACTGAACTCCTTGAAAACTCCTGAAATTTTGTTATCGTTTGGTAGTGAGAACCATGTTACTGCCAACTAAATTACTTGACACACGTGGAAAGCCTTCTAAACGAAATAGTGATCGAGTGAGAGCAAGCGAGATATTGATAACAGATAGACAGGTGCCTAATATATTGCGAACTTTGCGGGGAGGCAATTTTCGACAGTGATCTCAAAACGTTTTCTGCCGGCGGCGTGGTTGGCTCAGTGTCACAAAGTCCCGGGTTCAAACCCCGGCTCAGCCGAGTATTGAACATTTGTGTAACCTTCTGCCAAAGTTCACTTACCGCTCAACACTGCAGAAGCCGGCTCCAATGGGTCACTTAGGCTCGTAAAACAATTCAACTCAGATAAGTTTCTTTTATTTTTAGTATCACGAAAGGTTAAAAGTAAAACGCCGGCCGATACCAACAGTGACGTTATTTTACGTACATCTTACGCACTGTTTTTTCTTGACGTTATTAAGAGGAAGTGAGATTTGTAGTAGAAGAATTCAGTGGAACAGTTTTGGGAGAGTTTTCATTGGATAACGTTAGAATTCAAGTTTCAGTTGGCTGGTATGGTTTTTAAAACAGTAAAGCAGTTTGCATGATTTTTGAAAAGGAAAGGAAATTAACTCAGTTTATTTTCGTCTCAAATCTTCCAGCAATGCATGGCCATATTATTAATTGGGAAGACGGCTCTTAAAACTTATCTTAGCTCTTAAAACTTTATTCACACAGTCACGTACTTTGTTTCTTACCCTGCTTTGCGGTGCTAACTTTACTCAACCAAGACCTCTTCTGGTAATATTAGTTTAATGCTACACAATTTAGTTTCAATTCATGCAGAAAGAAAAAATAAGATAGTTACAAGTACTCGTTTATCTTTAAAAATTTAAATAGATATAAATGCACGTTTAGGTTAAAGTCCATTATTATTTACTGAGTTTTACTATCGATATGATATTAGAACATTTTTTAATCCTAAATTGAATGAAATTCAAGGAAATTTCTTCACTTATTTAAGTACGCAATTTATATTTGGTGTTCTCAATCAATATATAATAATGCGATGAACAGCATTATGCAAATATGGAATTTATTTTTCTCATTTGAAATTAGACGACAGTATTTTCAAAAAATTTAGTTTTTAAGAGGTTGTTTTTTTAAAACTAAGAAACATGTTTTAGTCAAGTATTTTTGGCCGTGTCTGAGTTGTTTTGAGAAGCTTTTTAGCACTGTAGAATTCAGGACACAGTAGCTTAATACTCTCTGATAACGGACAGAGATTTACTCGGGTGATTAATTGAAGTAAGGACGCGTGTCCATTTCGGTCACCATTGCAGGTCATTGGCACAGTTTAATCAGCTGCAGTAAATTAATAAGCCAGCTTTTCCTGGATTTGTGGAGACTGGGCTTCAAATGAGTCCAGAGTTGTAATACATGCTTGAATTATGAATTATAGCCGGACTCATTGTCGGCCGTTTTGTACCTTTAGTCGAGTCGCCCTAAATTACATTTACCTCGTGAAATAGAATCTTACATGTATTATAACGCGCCTCGGGGTGTGTTATAACGTACACGCTTTCTCTATAAGAACAGAGACTAATTTAGGCGGATATTTGCCCAAATATTAACATGCTAAGCTAAGACAAAACTGAGGTTGGAGTTTATGATTTTAGGTATATTGAAAAGAAAGTGCGCAAACAAAAAATTATCTCATTACGTTCAACCGACACTGATTTTATTACATACGATAACGCAACCTATAACCTGAAAACCAGTAGAAGTGTAAAAGGAAGTTGCGTTTGACCAAACAACAAGTGGCTTGCGCTTCCTACTTTACTCTGTTGTTTTCTACTTTTAATCCAGCTTAATATAGGCTGGAAATAAGAACAACTTGAAATCACTAAAAAATATAAGAGAATCTGATTCAAGCTGGGCTAAAATTTCAGCTGGTTCTTATGAAAAAAGCGTGTACAGTTTCTTCATAATCTTATTAACATTTGAGGATTTATTATTTTTTAAAATGTAACAATCATGAATTAATTTACTTGACTAATTGTGTTTTGGTGCCAATTCGTGGTATAAATGACACTCAGATAGAAAGGGTGTACTGACGTGTATGAACTCTATTGACATGCATACGTATCAAACTGAATTGACGTTGTGAATGAGAAAATAATAGATATTAAAATTGTCGCTGCTGCTTGCAGCAAATTGGAAAACTTTGTCTTGTTGTAATTTGATACTTAAGCCTTTTTGTGCAGCAACTGGTGCGGCTGGCCAGCTATAAGATTTCTATTGCTTCTTCCAATAAATGAAAGCTGCTGATTATTTAAAGTTGGCAACTCTCAGAGCTGTGAGAATAAGCTGTCAGTGTGAAAATAATCTCACTGTATAAATTAATTTGCGCTAGATAAATAATTTTTTTTGCGAGCAAAACAAAACTGTTATTAAAAGTTAAAGAAATAACTGTTAAGAAATATTTGTACGGTGCAGTGAAAGCAGTCTAGCGTAACGCTGATGGTCATTCATAAGCGATGCAAAATATTGTGCAGCTTTTGGGAGAACTTATACACATGCAGCAAATATTTACAAACGTTTATGATTTATACACGACTGTGGCCGATAGGGCTAAAAACAAAGGAGTGGTGGCGGAAGAAAAAAATTAATTGATGGGGGGTGGTGGGAGGGGTACGTTAAAAAGCAACCTCTAAAATGTATTTTAGCCACCTGCCAAATTTCAAACCTTGTACTTTGGGGATGGGGGTTTACACCATCAAAATTATTTAGGAGGGCCGTCCCTCCCTCTTCGACTGCTTTCGCCGCCACTGCTGAGAGGTTTTTAAGAGTGTTTAATTCCAACCTCATCCTCTGTACTGAGACGAATAACACTTAGAATTGGTCTTTAGAGCATTCTTTAATTCTATTCCAGAAGCAGTAAATGAGAATGTTTAGTCATGTTAAGAGCTAGATAAACATAAAGTTTTGATTATAAGGTTTTCTTGTTATGTCGCGAACGAACAAATCCGCGAGCGATCGAGTATTATGGTACAAAAAAACCTTTTAATTAGAACGTTATTGGGCTTATAACTTTTCATAATTTTTTTTATTGCATAATTCAGGGTGGATTAACAACAAATTTTCGACAAGTGAAGACGTGTTACGGTGTTTGAAAAAAGGCGAGAAAATCCGCGCGTCACAAAGCTAATGCCGTCAGCAAGCATTTTGATTGGTTGAAAATTTTTATTTCGAGCCTTTTCATTGGATCGTTTTACCTTGAGCTTTTATCTTAGCACCTCACTGATATTTGTTTTTCACTTATGTGGGTTTTGTGTCGCAACGTTATTAAACGGACATCAACCCAAAATATGAAATAAACACTATCTCTTACTACTAGTACGTTGGGAATTGAGCTTTGCAGATTCATTTTCAGACCAGAATTTTGACGAAGTTTGATGCTACCTGCACCCGCTGTAACACAAACGTTTTGAATAAAATCGTAATCTTGAGGACCAACGTGATTAGTGTTAATTCTAATGTTTCACCCATTTGATGACATAATAAAAATGATCATTCATTTTTTCTCTTGAAGATTAGAAATGAATGTTATTCATTCTAACTTATCAACAAATTAATGAAAAACCTTAAAAGGATTAGTCATTTTTACTGCCGTGAAAAGTAAAAACGATTGGTGTTGTTCTGCCATTGCGATAGCGGAACGTTTGTTTAAATCATTGTTACAGTTGGCTGCTGAAACCATTCATGTGAGCGATTTTTGTGTAAACAATAAAGTTAAGATATTTTCGAGAAACAAAGATTACGTCAGCAGCATATTCCAAATTTTTTAAATCGTGGCATTGTTACATTTGGCAGTTCCAAAACTCGGCTGTAGTTTTTAATGAAAAACTTGTCATTCGCCCTAAACACATTTCTTGAATTCTGACGCGGCCCTGTTTATGTGTTTATTTTGTTTTCGATGTAAATGTTTTGATGGAATGATTGGATGGTTTTGATTGGCTGGCAGACTGAAGAAGACTATCACGCAATGGAGGTCAAAGCCAGACAAGCAGAGGACATGGCACGACAGCTCTTACAAGAAGCACAGCTCAGGTGAGCAGGTTGACGAGTTCCCATCTCAAAAGTAAGGCTAATTCCGTCTATACTATGCTACTTCGTATGTGATAAATGAATGTCCCAGTAAAGTTATTTCAAATCTACACCTCTACAGTTTTCAAACAAAAGGATATGTTTGAGGAAAAAAGTTAAAATATGGAGATTTTATTTGCTGGCCTACCGTTTCCATTTTACTATCATCGAGTTTCTGCATGTTTCATCAAAATTTTGTCCAGAAATAGGGTTCTTTCTTTGTGTATCGTAGGAAATGTGTTGTGATGCAGATGGAATTAGTTCAAAAAATATTAAAGCTAACCCTAAGAAATAAATAAGTAAATAATAGTTAATTGACCTTTTGACAGCTCCTAAAAAGTAACAAGGCTTTTACACGAGGCCAAGGATAAAAGCGACCTGGAACAGTTAGAGAAGTGGAAATAATTACCATAACGACATTGATTTGCATGTCTATTATTTCAACTTCTTCAACTGTGACAGCTCAGCTTTAGCCTCGGTTTGATGTGAAATGGTCTGTTGCGAAAGAAGTGATTTCTAAATTTTCCTAGCAAGAATCTAATGTTTAATTGCCCGATGGCTCAGATCTTGGCGTGAAATTTATTTTGCTGATGGAGTAAAACCGGAGTACCCGGAGAAAAAACCCCCGGAGTCAGGTACGTTCAGCCCACGGGCGCAGCTCACATTTGATCCTGGGTCGAAGAGATGAAGGGCGCGAATAATGACCACTACGCCAACCTGAACGACAGTTTAACTTCAAATAATCGAAAACTTTGTTAGTAACTTGTTCTAATACCTCTATAAAGTTTTGCTGACGCACGAGCAAATATAATGTAAAACGGTAAGATTTATTCGACGCATATTGATATCTGAACAGACATAAACTATATATGCTGCTGAAAATAGATGGCAAAACAGTTACTGTTCATCAGCAGGATACCTAAACTGTGTGCAATTCTACAATTCTACAGCTGATTTCGGTGCTATAAGTTAAGGGGTAAACAATAGGCAAATAACTTAATGCAAAAGAGAGTTCAAGTTCACTAGGGGATGAAAATTATCATACAAGATAATAAAACAAGATAATAAAACTGAAAAATAGCTTAAAATACTCAGCAAAATGAGAGAAAAAATATAAATAAAGTGAGTAAACACCGGCTAAAATAAAAACTTTTAGCAGAAATAGAGTCACTCTGCGGGTTGATTTCTGGTTTCTGCTTCCTGAAAATGGCATCGGGAGGATGCCGAAACGTCGAATAAATCTTACGGTTTTACATTGTTGTAGTACATACAGAATAAACAAAATATGCCGGAAATAAAAATCGGGATAAGTGTTAATCTATCGTTCTTCGCTGACCAGGTCATCGGACGCAGTATGCTTGAGGGAAGACTTGATGAAAGCAAAACAAGCAGAACGACTTGCAAAGCAAAAGTTAATGGAGTTGGCAATGTCCCCAAACCTCCACGCAGTGAGTTAAATTAAATGGCCATGAGTACAATACATACCTTTAGAAGGGTTCTAATGATTTAAAGATAAACCACAAATCGATTCAAAAATAACTGGAAAATGCAGTATAATATCTTGATCGTTCACCTGGAAAGTAATCACTCCTGCCTTTTCCTGGACCTTGCGCCTTGATTGAAGCTTTTCTTATCACTAAAATTCTGTCAGAACTTAAGGTTACTGAACAAGTTGAAATGTGAAAAAAAAGCAACTGAAAATTGAAAATTCATTTTTCAAACGGTGTTTTTTCAGTTCCAGTTCTCGCACAAATGAGGGTTGTAAAAAAAGTTAATGCTCGCTGAATTTTTGGTATTTTGCGACGAAATTTGACACAATTGAAGTGACATACTTAAAGAACAAAACCGTGTCGCCGAATTTAAAAGGAAGGCCTGGCAGATTTTTTATTAATCGATTTGTGCGCTTCTTGGCTAAAAGTGATTGCAATTTTCTATAAATAAATATAAAAAATGATCGGCTTTAACAATCAAAAATCGCCAACACGTTTTTGACCGACACACTTTGAAGAAGCTACAAAGATGACAAACATTAGCAGAAGTTAAGAACTGAGTTCGTATTAACTTTTAAATACCAAAAATTGAATAAAAATTAGAGCTTCAATTCGTCCTTGCGATAACGAATATATTAATATAATTTTCATATTCATTTAGATAATTTCATAATCTTTCCAGTGATATATGAGTTTATAGGTCTGTGATAAATATTAAGTGAGATATCATATGAAAACTAAAAACATCGCCCAAGGTGTTCAGTGACCTTGAACAAGCAATTTCAAGCTTTCCCTTTGTCTCTTTTCCCCTCGGGATTTACATAATTTACTACAACTTTAGCTCTATATACAAATGCGTTGTTTTCCCGCTAATTTTGTCCACCTGAAGATGACGATTTCGTCGAAAACGCGTTTGAGTGAAGGTTTAACTAAAATTCTGGTTTTATTGTTCAAAGATTTATGCCAATAATCCAGGAGAACTTATTGCCGATATCGACCGGAGTGTTGAGCTGCTCTCAGAGAGAGATGCTGAAATCCTTTCAAGAGAGGATGAGAAAGAAAGGTATGTTAAATGCTGAGGATAATTCAGTAGATCGTTTAAAGCAGTGATAATCTAAATATTTTAGTTGATATAAAAGGATTTCGGCTTGCATGCAAGGCTTTTTCAAAATCAAACATTTTTTATCAACCAAGACACGTTAGAAATTGAGACGGCGACTCGCGAAAGATTATAAATCACAGAAAATTGTAAAAGTTTTTTTGTAAAAAGCCTCAAATTTAAATAAAAGGTTTTAAGTCTCATCGATCTTCAGTTTAAATATATTTGTTTGTTGACATAACCTATCCCTTATTTACAAAGCCGTCCTGCACTTGACAGGGTTTTTTAAAAAGTCTAGAAACAAATAAACTCAGCGGAAACCTGGCCTGTCAATCAACTACTCAATAGACCAAATCCGCTGCCCTCAATGTTTTCCCACTACAGTCCTCTTGGGAAATAAGGTTATTTGTTTCAGATGTGGTAATGAAGAAGACACGAAAGAATATTCAGCTTGAACGCAGAATCGTATTTCCGAAGAGAACTTTATTGGGAAAACATTGAGGCTAGCGAATAAGGTCAGTTCGGTTGCCTTTTAAAATAGTGCCGAGTAAAGCAAAAATTCAACAAGATAAGCTTTTACTATTTTTGTTTTAAATTAATTTAAATTTTTATAAAGATGTTTAAGATTATTTTACTGTTCATATGAGTTATGGTAACTCTTGTCAGTACTACATATATTACTCAATATTGTTCGTAAATAGAGATATATTTACGAATAAGGGAATACATAACTAATTAAGGTAAATTAGTGTAAGTAATTTTAGGTAACAAAACATTAAAGACGTTAAAACTGTTTATCTATAAGTTAGTAAAACAATTTTAGGATTTTTGATAATCTATTTCTTGACAACGCGAGCCGCACGAGTTTTCAGGCAGATATATCGATGCTTGCTTCTGCATCGAACGTGATAAAATGATGTTTTGTTGACATGCCAATTTGACATCATGAAATGTGCTCCTTCAGCGACATTCAAAACTAAAGTAAACGAATAAGTTTTTTTAAAGTTCTGGTCTCCCATACAATAATTAATGTTTTGTTATACTTATAGTCTGCATGAATGTCTTTCAAAGATCTTTTACGTTTTTTGTCCAGTTATCTTATATCAACGAATAGGCTATTTCGGAATTACGCTCCACTGCTCACAAACAACAGGTCGAGGCTAGGTATTCACTTTTTATACATTTGCTGTATTTTTAGCACTTGGCCTCGACTTGATGTTTTTATTTGTCAGCAGTGGAGCGTAAATTGGAAAATGTAATCCTCGGATTTATTAATAATTCATAAGCAAATGAAAGCGATGTCTTTTGACACCTTAACTTGGCATATTCAAACAACATTTGATCATTGTTGCTTCATTAGTTTTAAGACGTCATTTCAAGAATCTTTGAAAAGGAAAATTGACAAACAAAGAAAGTTAAAAGATAAGATTGAACCAAAGTTTTTTGTGAAAAGTTATTAGCTACACTTTTGGATCGATTTCTAAATCTAGTAGTCCTTCGGGTTTGTACGCGACTTTCTTTACTAGCCCGACGGCGAATCTTCCTATTCGGGCGTCGGGCTAGTGGATTTTCCACCTCTGTTCACTTCAACATCTTGTTCGTAAGGAAAATGATTGTTTAGGCGGCAAACTGTACTATCCACTGAAAATGTGGAAGTTAGAAGTTGTATACAAAGTCATGTGTTGCTTTCTTGCTTATAACTCTATCTTTAATTTGTTTTATTGTCCACCATTGTCTCTGTGTTTGTGGTAAAGGTAAACGATTTAAATATTAATGTATGTTTTCTGTTAACTGTCTACAGAATTGATTATATGACTAAAAGTAAAACTTTGCAAAAGCAGCTGAATGACTTAAAGTCTGAAATAGAGGTAAGAAAGTAACTATGTAGCTATAGCTAACATAACTTCTTTCCTACGTTGATTTGAAGTTATATTGTTAGCATGTTTTAAAAGTTAATTCTGCAATGCAATACTGGATGCAGCTGTAGTTGTTTTTCAGAATTGATTAAAGTCTCCCTCAGAAAATGCAAAGTCAAATGCTTTAGCTGTGTATAAGTGAGCTAAGCTTTATATCTAAATTAATGTTGTGGTAGCGTTGTATACAATATTTTATCACAGAATTAATATTCAATATAATAGTCTGTTTGAAGTACATAGAATGATGTTAATTGAAGAATTAAATCTTTTACTGGAAATAACATTTTACTAAACTGGATGAATCAAAATTATGTTTACTTACATAGAATGATCTTAAAAGTATGATTTACTGTACAATTTGATACCGACATGCAACTGCACTTCACGACTTAACGTATATTTAAGCATTAGAGCACAACTTTCTATGACTTTATCGGCGAAATAGAGCACGCGTGATGTTGGGAGAGACA
>JAODFW021501784.1:0-13850 GCA_027575235.2 Palythoa mutuki
GGTTAAGAACATTTTGATTGGAGTAGGAGACTGGAACCGACCGACTGAACCAGTTAATAATAATAATAATAATGATAATGATAATGATAATGATAATAATAATAATAATAATAATAATAATAATAATAAAATATCCAAACATTGCTATTTTCAGTTTTAAATCTTACCTCCAGCAGAGTTGTATGAAGATCAACCTGAAACCAGATGAAGCATGTAAGTAAACAAATCACTACCACTGACAAGACATACCTGCCTATTCACAGCATCCACTTGTAATAAATAGCCAAAATTATCATTTCAAAATTATAACTCAAATGTGTCAGAAACATTTGTGGAAAATAATTAAATCTTTCCATACTTCAAGATTTTATAGGACTTAGATGACAAACTTTAAACAATCACTTGTAATGAATGATGTAACATTCAAGAATAACATCAAAAACATTTTATGTGAAGAAAAATTGTTACTGAGAAAATGAAGAACTGTTTTCAATATCTACAATTGCCACTTTTCTAGTGAATGCTATCAAGGGGCAACAGAATGTCTTGCTAATCTAAAATTCAGGGGGGATGTGTGTCGAAGTCTCACAAAACCCAACCCTGTTCCTAACCAAGAAAAGTTCTACAGTGATATCCTATCTCAGACTTGAAAAAAGAAGATCATATACCATTTTTGCATGCAACGTTAAATTTCAAACTTTTATCAAGTTTACTGCTATTATCTCTGCTAAAATTGCCAAACAATCTTTTTAAATCAAAAGTTTTCTTTTATGAACACATAACTTTTACCCGAGAGTTAGCATCTAACTTAAGTAAAAAGCTCTTTAAATTCTTTGATTCTAAGATATACAGGAAACATAACTTGTTTACTGGTCAGCAAGTTCATTTATGATGCAACAAGAACCTCACCACAGGTTTATTGTCTGTGTCTTGTGGCACACTGTCAAGTATCTTCCAATATAGGTACAGTCCGTAATCAGTTCTACTTTTCATGCTAAACAAAGGTCGAATGCCAGCAATATCTGATTGATTCTGTGCTATTTCAACCTCTGAGAAACTCTGCAATTTAATATTTTGAAGTGAACCTCAGCACTGAAGAATGGAAAAATATTTTTTTATCAATAAAGCTAATTATGTAGATTTGCTCTTCTTCTTATGTAGATTTGCTCTTCTTCTTTACATTTTTACAACAATAACCACATGATTTTACAACTGCCATGCACAGAAGGTTTTTAAGTTTTCAATATGAAAACAAACTCAAAGCTTGCTGAATCAGTCCTGCATTCAAATATTTGTTAATGAAAATTAAGTTCCTACCCTATTAAATGTTTGAAAATAATCAAAATCAAAGACAATAAAGAAATTTAAGACCTTACATTTGCATGGCCAAACAAATAGCAAAACAAGACAGAACAGAACAGAAAAATATCGCACCCTGTTCACTTTTCCATCAGTGCCCTCTACTACATAGTCACTCGGCATGGACACTACATTAAGAATCTAAAAGAAAAAAATTCCAGGATAAGCAATGAAAGTTTTTCCATCATGCCTAATAAATTAAGCTTATAGCCACCTTAAACACAAATTATGCAACACAGAACTTGTGGACATCAAAAACAATCGGATTTTTAAAATATCTCTTTTTTTTCTCTTCATGGTTGAGAGAATTTTTTTAATACTTGATGATTAAAAATGGATCATTTGAAACAATTAATTTACTTTACCACAGGTAGCCCAAGCTCATTATTTATGTAAGAGAGTTAATACGAGAATGTATGGGACAGTGTCAACTCAGCCAATTTTCAGAACAAATATGAAATAAAAACCAATTTATTTACTGTGTATCTTGCTGTAGTTCTTAATAACCTCTAGAAATATTTTCAATATTTTAAAGGTTTTTTCCCACCTGTGTACAAAAGTCAACCCAGCCAGAGGTAAACAAAAGATAAGCAAAAGGCCTGTGCAGTTTTATAGCTAGTCCTCCCCACTGGGTTGACTTTTGTACTTGCTCCCAAGAATCTTGGCTGGTTCAACCATTAAAATTGTACCAAAGCAGCATAGTTACACATTCAAAATGGCAATTTTGGAGGCATTTTTCTTGACTTTAACCCTTACAGCCCCAGGTAAATTATCAACCTCCAACTTCTCCTCACATAATTCAAACAAAACAATAGAACATGTAATGAGAAGCAAGGAATTGATCAAGTGAAATAAGCTGTGGAAGTTGAAATGGCAAATTCTCCCAAAATGCTTATATAGGAAGTATGGAACTCAGTTGGGAGAATTTAAGACATTTAACAACACATTATTTGTCGTGCTTGGGGCTCAAAGGGTTAAGGGTGTGTTATTCATGATAAAAAAATGAATACAATAAAACACGCGCTTTGATTGGCTTTGTCCCGTTTTCTAATTAACTATTAGAATACGAGCTTGCATTTTCTGTTGGCTGATTGAATGATGAGGGCGAAGCCCGGGTCATTCTATCAAATGCCAATAAAAACTTTGAGCGAATATTCTTTGTTTTAGAAGAAACTCTGGACAATAAGCAAAAGAATAACAATTTTTTTTATAAAAAATTAATAAAAGTTTTGATTTATTCAAACGATCAATGTTGATGATAAACTGTTTTCACGTGCTGGCCAGTGGGCTCAGCAGTCTGTCTAGTGAAACTTGTTAAAGTAATGATTCAAACTGATTCTTTTTCTTACCGTCAAATTTTTTTGCAAAATATTTTGTTGCTGTCTTTGTTTTATCTGGAGCTGATTTATCAAATACAAGCTGCACATCGTCTTCAAAAACGACTGAAAATCGGAAACTGTAGACGCCACATTGGATTTCACAGACACTTTCACCTGACAGATAGCGAGTATGGTAGCCAATCAGATTACAGCATTTGTGATAGATAGTGACTAGATTTCTACTAATTTTCAATAGAAATCATGAAATGACGTCACGCCACGCCACGCCAATGCAGCTTTTGAACTTAATCTGAGGCAAAGTTTCCATGTTAGTCAAATCGATAAATGTTTGTGCAAACTATTTTCTAAAAGCAATAAAACAGAGTCGTTTGTAATTCTATCGAGTTTAGAAGCGCGCTAGTGGTGTAGGAAAACACTCGGAAAGCGGAGAGAAAACACGTCTTGGCCACGTTTTCGCTCAATACTTCTTTCGTGTTCTCTACGTCATAGCATGTTTCTAATTAACAAATAGATTCCATGTTGGCGTGCCTCTGTTCAATCATAGATAACAGATAACGTCACGCTGTGGTAAGAACAAAAAGTGGCACACGAGATGATAGCCTCAGTGTCAGTGATGTTCTTTCCACAGTTTGACGTCCTCTATGATCTATTACTGAATAGACGCACAAAAACATGGAATCTATTTGTTTTATATAATAAAAATTTGTAATGGTGACGTCATCGTGCGTCTGTCCTCTAATAGATCATGGGCGAGAACCAAACAAAATGTGAGAATAACCTAGGTTATTATATAAAACTCGATAGAAACACGCACGACACTGTTTTATTACCTTAATAGACTTGGAAAAAATCTATCAGACCTGACCCCGCCCACTCATTTACCTGTTTTACAAACCTTCGCAGCGATTTTACTGTGTAAGGTTCTTGGCGTCAAGGAATCGGCCGTTTTGGAATATTCAGCAGATAATATTCTGATTGGTAAACGTTGCAATACTAAAACGTATCTAAGTTGCTTTCTATACGATTTTTCGCACCATCCTTAATGAGGAAACACCATCCAGCGAATGATTGAATAAAGAAGATTTTGTAATTCTGACTTATGTGCAAGACATGCAAAGAGAAAAATGCGGTATAGTGTAACAAAGCAGAATTCTAAGATAATGATTGAATGAAATTTCAGATACCTCAGTTCGGCTTCTTTCAAATTGCGCAGCGTTTTATTGAGTTCTGTAGTTAGTAAGCATTTTTATTTGAAAGATCGTTTTCAATAAAACAACAAAATTTGCTTTTTCAGTGTTCAGGTTTTGTAACATGTCAACCTGTTCAGTAATCTTAAATGTGGGATGCTAAATTACCAAATTAATTCAGTGAATGAATAGAATAAAGTTATTGAACAACCTTATTTTTCTTTTTCAGTACATCAAACTTTTGACGGAGTTTCTGTCGTCTTCAGGAAACTACTCCACGTATCGAAAAAAACTGAATTCTTGCAACGGATTCTACGTCCCCGTTCTGTAAGTTTGTTAAAATCTTTACAACCTTTTCTTACTAATTTGGGAAAAGTATTTGATATTGAAAGAAAACCACTATTCATTTAAATTCATTCAAAGTCTCAAACACGTACAAAACTCATGTCCCTGGTCACATCTTTCAGTGGTGACAATTATTTGCTGTAAATGAGCATCCTTTTGTGTGTGGTTAATTGTTGAAGCAGGTTTTGATTTTATTTTGTTCCATTGATGGTAAGTATCTAGGAACGGTAGTACAAAAGGTGTTGTGCGCAAATGATCTCTCTGTTGAGTTTTTGGTTTTGTGGAGAGAAAAACCGTGGTTTTTTGCTAGTCAGGCCTCAGTTCTGTGGATGGATGTTTATAGTACGGAGACTGACCGACTACAACCAGCGGAAACTGAGGACAGGATTAGTAAGATTCCCGAGTTCTTTTCCCAACATTCATTAAAATCTTACTATCGAGTGAGTCTAGTCGTTTGTGGTGAAAGAGCCTTGTGAACCTGGAGCTGAAGCGGGTAAACTGAATAAGAAAAGATGGAAAGCCAGACAGTTTCAGAAATGGTGTGTTACAATAGAGAGTTATCAGTATTCATTAGAATATAATTATATATTGATATTGCTTTTATTTCTCCCAGTCGAAGAAATGGAATCTTTCTATGTAAAAAAACGTGTTATTTTCACTGGTCAAGAGAGCAGTTTTATCAGTGTTTGTACTTGTACAGGAGAATAAAAAGAGATTTGCGAAAGTATTTTCACGGCTGTGCGCACTCAGAGAGAGATTACTAACATTCATATCTATGAATGCCCTTTGTTTTATGTCTGCACTGACTTGTCCATTCAGCCCACATGATCAATGTACACTAAGGTTCTGTTACTTAAAAAGTATGCGGGTAAAGCCTTCATAACAATTTTCAAAGTGCTCCATCCTGGAGGGAAGTAAAAAGGTTTTGTGTTGTTTGTTGTGACTCAGTGTGTTTCATTCCTTTCCACTTATACGGTCGGCCAATAGCAAAGCTATATTGCTGCTGGTGTGCTTATAGCAGTTTTAACAGTTCACTGCTTCTCCGTGAGAAGATGTCAACATTAGCTTCGCAGTGACTGAAATGTGTCAGTTATCGGTATTGACTGAACAGTCACCTTAACCCAATACTGGCTCATCAGGTACAATATAGCTTTTTATAAAATTCATAGTATTGTCTTTTCCAAGACTCGGGCGCGTAGGGGCGTGTAGACGGGATGTATACATGTCAGATAATGCTATAACAATAGAGTAAAGTTCTCCGAGATTCAAATTCAGTCAAAACTGACTGAAGAACCCTAAAAATGTCCGCTATGCACACGTGTATGTCATGTGGTTGTTTCTATAATTATCCAATCTCACAATTTGTTCCTCATTTTTACATGATATCCGCACTGAACTGTAAAACGGACATCCACCACGTAGAGGTAAGTGGGCTAAATCCTAAGAATTGCGTTTTCTACCGAAACCATCAGACCATTATAAACAATAATATGTACATTCAGCGCGGTATATTAATTAGCCACTTTTGTCGAACAGTACTACATTCTTTTTACAGGAACCTTTTTATAAGAACGTCAGGGCAGAAAAATACTGAAGTTAACAGACTGAGAAAAAGCAGATAACTTCTATTTGGATATTTCACAGTATCATGAAAACAATTTAAAAGAAATTGTTTTTCGGTTGTTTGTCAATGCAACTGATCAGAGAATTTTCCAAGTAGGGTATGAAGTTCAATGTTGTGCAAGCCATTTGACAAACCTCGCATCTCATTAGATAAACAGTGTCTGCACTGCACACTAGGATTCAGCTGTGTTTCACAAACGTATATAACGAAATATGAAAGCGCTTCATATAGCAATTATGTTTAATACTCCTCAACTCAAAAGTCGGACGTTCTAACAGTGTAGGAAAAGAAAAGAGTGTAAACCTTGGAAATTTTTAACCTTCAAAAATAGTAAACAAAGAAACCAGTCTGGTTGTATTTACCGCGTTTCATGTTGTACTTGGTTAAAACCAAACGGGCTAAGTGTTGTTAGCAGAAAACTTGCTTAGCCGCCTCCGGAATAAAAGTCGATACAAGAAACAGGGCCCTAACGTATGCATTTTGTACAATTCAAGTTCTGAATTTTATCTTTGTTAATTTTGTTACAACACTGAAGTTTAAAAATTGTTTTGTAGTACAATACTAGCTCAAGTTTTGTTGTCGCATTTAGTCAGACACGCAAAAGGCTGAACATGTGAAATGGGAGCAGCTCTCCGAGTAGAGTGTATGCAATAACCATTTTGATTCGCTGGATAATTCAGTGAGAAGAATATATTCGGTATTTTGAGTATGCCATAGAACATTTTTAAAGTGCTTCATAAGTCGATACTGTGCTTCTGATCTCCTGGTATTCTTACGGGTGCTTCACGTTTATTTCTGATGATCGAACCGGATACTTGCTTAAATAAAACTTAAGGAGATGAGAATGAGAAGAACAAAGCTGCTTGCAGGAGATATATTTTTAGTAATTTCAACTAATAATTTATCGGCTTGTTTATATTCATACAAGTGGTTTTAGGTATCTCATTCTCAGTTTAGTTAAGCTGTCGGACGGGTCAGAAGCGGGTTACACAAGAAGGCAAATTGAAAGAAAAAATAGAACTGTGTTTTTATTAATTAAATTTTTAAAATTGTTGCGTAAAACTAAGAATTTGCCGTGAATCTTCATGAGTGCTGTCTTTGTTTACGTGATATTATAGCTATAGGTGCGTCATTGTGTTCATTTCCGTATTGCTCTATCACCAAAAAATTTGAAATATTTCTCCGAGTGAATGTAGTATTGGGCACTTCGGACAACTTACTTGAAAAAAGCGAAGTAAATCAACAACGATTCTAAAACCATTTCAACCATAGCAGTAAAACGACACAGCGTGTTTTTCTTTTTTGTTGCCAACTTTTAGAGAGAAAGAAAGAAAGTTTTCTTTCTCAAGTTCCATATAAAGGTTAATGTTTTTACACGGGTTGAATAAATTGATCTATAGATAGATTTTGTGCGTTAGGGAAATATTTGTATATTCCTGGAATCTGTGTTATATGGGCCGACTGTGCATGTATGATCTATAGCAGTAAATAGTAAGGTATTAATAATAATGAGGCTATTTTTTGATTGCTAGGTATCCAGATGAAAGACTTGATAGCTCTTCACACCGCGCTACCAGACTTCTTTGGTGGTCGACTGATCAATGTTCACAAGATGATGCGAATGGCAGCCATATTTTCCAAAGTATTGCTAGTTAGAAAAGTTTGCCCTCCAATCAAACCTGACACAGAACTTATCAACTTGCTCAGGGTACGATAGTCAAACTTGCTTTATTAACATTTTTGTTATTATTCTGTCGCTGTGAAATACCACACACATTTAGACAAATAGAAACTTGTAGCTCATTATTGTCGCCTCATAGAAAATACTAGACTAACTATTGTGGTGGTCAAAACCGGTATTTAAATTGTCACAAACATTCAATGAGTCGAAAACCTAATGAAGTTCGCCAGAGTAACTAACATAATATGTACCGGAAAGGCTGTAGCAACTCCACATTGTACGAAGACACAGGCGCTCTGTTTCACGAAGGAGACTTTTTTTACCTCTTATCACAATCATGGAATATACTGCCCCTTACTCCTTGGAGCTTAAACGAGCTGTTTCAAAACTACTGACATGAATCATGTTCGCGAAGGCGTTTTAGGAATGTCGCGTATTTTACGTTCTACGTTACGTTTTTATTAGTCTCAGGGAGTGTTATAATCGCGATAGGAAATTCATAAAAATAACACTTGGTTCGCAGGAAATTGTTAAATAATTACCAAATATTTATTGCGATTTTCAGCTTCAGGCTTCGGAAAGCCAATCGATTCTTGTATATTATGTATGAAACCGCAATTTAAAGGGCGGTACTTGATGTAATTTTTTCTAATCAATTCTAGAGTTGTTTGATAGAAATGAAATGTATCTTTTCCACTCTTCAAATTTTCCTTTGTGGAATATTAGCACTCCTGATGTTGGCTTTTGGAACTAATTGGCGCTTCGCATTAATGTTGGTCTTAGAGCAGTTTTATAACAAACCCAAGTTGCAAGTTTTTTGATTTTTGCAAGAGTTTTTAAGATTTGATTCGTATGCTTTTTTTTAAACATAGAACGCTTTGTGGTGGGAAATTTTAAAGTATAGTGTCTGATAAATTAATATTTTATCGTGAAATAGTTATCATAAAAACTTCTAATAGAATAACATTCGGTGCAAACAGCAATTTTGATCTGTTAGAGCGCATTTTTAAGTTTTTTATCTCAGCTGAATAGACACATTTTTTTATTAAAACTAGATTATTGTTAAATACTGTTAGAAAACTAAAATTAGTAGTATCAGGCTATAAGCGGATTGGGACGTGTAATATATTTATGTATATATAGTATATATGCAATATTATATATGTGTTCATGTAATAAAATTATCTTTTTTTTTAAACGCACTTATATACTTTGTATGGCCCCCGCCAACTTTTTTTGTTTTTGTTTGCTATATATTTGTATTTTTAACAGTTATTTTTAATGTTGGAAACAAGTAATAAAAACTCGTAAATCTTCAATCCTTCTATCAGGGAAAGAGAAGGGCTTGTTTGGATGTCAGTTTCCAAAACTTTATAAAGTCGTGATATAGATTGCACGACACACTCCATTTTATACCAGCCCTGACTATGAGTGCGCCGTGCAGTTTGTACGTTTGCTAAACGGGAAACAGTTAATGTGCTCTGGTAATGTTTTGGTTTTAAAGATCAGCTACAGTCATTCAGCAGTTTTGTGCTGTGCTCACATCTGTACCCCTGTTTAGGTTTCACTGCAACCGCGATTTACGGAAGACGAGCTTTACGAGCTGTCACTTGCCCGAGAACCAAGAACTTCGAGTTGTTCGGTAAGTTGAAGACGTTAAGTCTTCATTCCGTTTTTCGCAAAAAATTGCTGTTTATTGGATAATTTTTAACAATAAATAATGAGAAATTGAAATGATATCCAATTGATGCCTTTGTAATCTTTTCAGAACTTAAACAGTTTAAAACGCGATGACAGCATGGCATCTTCCAGGACTCTGTTCGCTGACTGGGCAGCAGGAGCAGACCCTGGGCCCGACCCTAGAGTAATGGAAAGACATGTGACCGCGATGGTAGAGGTACGAAGTCAGTTCAATCCTTTCATCCCATTTTTCTATCTTTTAATTTGATTTTTATGGGTAGATTCAGTTCCAGTAGTTATCGAGCTAAAGATACGAGGCAGGGCTGAAAAGTCGTAATTTTTTCCAGATTCCAGTGTCAAAGGCTAAATCTTGGTCGCACGGTTAAAAAAAGCTTTAATGCACAACTGAAAATCTTAGATGCACCACACTTACAGATAGATTTTGTTCTGCCGAAACACTAAGCTTTTCATGCATACACATAAATGGAGGTTGGAAGTATCTGACCGTTAAAAACTGAATGGCGTCAATAGCGGGACAAGATTATCTACGATACAGGCGAACAAAGCTCATCAGAAACAACAGAAGAAAGTGAAGAACAAGGACTTCAATTGTTTATAGCTTAGAAAAAGGACGCTCGTGCTAACGTTATTGTCTGTTTTAGACAGTGATTTGTCTCTTGCGAGAACAGAAGACTGAAGGCTTGCGATTGCCAGTAGCACATCTTTCTTGTCTGGGTTCAACTGTGCGACAAAATTCAATATTTAGGTGCACCCAGAAAAAAAGTCACCAATGGGATTACTGTACCTGCTTGCTAACTTTGAGCCTTGTAAAGTGTGCGCAACTTTCGTTTGCTAAAACGTTAGTCTTTGTCCCGGTTTGGCCATGTGGTCACGATAATTGCAACCTTACATGAGTAGGCTTTTTCTTTTTAAGTTGACCAGTCATATAACTTTGTTCTCTTGCCCCTGCTCTTCAATCCGGTGGGGTTTGCGCCCCAAATTATTTGCGTTTAGAGGTGTGAACTGATAAAGACAAAACTCGCGAAGGAAGTTAGATAAATGTTATGTTTTCATTAAAGGATTTACCAAATTTCTGTAACAGGTCTTCCTGAAAATAATGAACATCAAACTGCTGCTAAGTTTGCTATAATGCAGATATTTCTACAGAAATTCCTTTTAGCTTTCAAAACCTGTTTAATCAGCTTTTACTGTCAGCGCAGATTGAGTGTAAGACCAACTGAACAAAATAACAACAATAAAAACACACACACACACTCCCACGTAGAGGCCAACTCGAAAACTCTGCTCCTTTGGCCCCTACAGCGTCCGTTATTATCTATTCTCCAACTTTATTCTATCTGATCTACTAGATATACAAAACCGTAATGTCAGTAATTATCTAAGGCAGTGCTGAAGAAATTGAACAAATGAAACTACTACAATGAGCGAAGTTATTCAGAAGTATCCCCTGAAACATATTTGACATTTTTTCTTATTTTGATTTAGAGAAATGTTTAAATGTCAAAATGTGTCAGAGAGCCTTACCAGGATCAGCTTGGGCAGATTTAGCTTTTCACGCTCACTGACAGGAGTGTGCTCTTTTCGATTATCGTTTTGAAGAATTCAAGGCCACACATAATTTTATTTAGTTGGGGTGGAAAAAGTACTTTAATTTTTAGTTACTGATATTTAACGGCTCCAGACAAAACTCTTTTGTTTGGGTTGAACTGCCCCTTTAAATCATCATTTAAAGTAAGTGTATTGACGTTGGCGTGGTTGGCGCAGTTGTAAGATCTCTGCCTACCAAGGTTCAAACCCCGGCTCAGAACATTTCCGTGACCTTCTTTTCCGCCAAAACCAACCCAGCTTTCCATCCTCCCGAGGTCGGTTTAATGAGTACCAGCTTCTGCTGTGGGCTAACCTGCAATGGACCTGCGATGGATTAGTGGCCCGTCCAGGGGGAGTCAATGACTCTTATTTAATTGACACTACAGAAAACGGAGATAAGTACCGGCTCTAATGGGCCACTTAGGCTCGTAAATGAATTTAGTTTAAAGTATGTATAAAAGCAGAGGTTCGATAGGCAGATTTTTTTGGGCAATTGAGGGCTAATCTGTGTTAGTCTGTATGCACACAGGCCGTGTTCAGTTGGGCAGTAGAGGCTAATCTATGTTAGTCTGTGTGCATACAGGCCGTGTTCAGATTTTACGACAAGGATAAAGACGGCAGCATCAGCGTGAAAGAATTTGACGCCATTGCAAGTAACTTCCCGTTTATGGACAGCTTTGGTGTTTTGGACGTAAACTGGTAAGTAAACCATAACTGTTCTTGACACAACTCAGTCTGAAAAGACTTTTTAATTCTGATTTAAGTTTATATTTGTTCACTCTAACCTTCCTGCTGTTGTCAATGGCCGTAACCTTTGCCAGTCACCAGAAGATTTCACTGAAAATGAACTTAGTATAACGCCGGAAACTACATACTTTCCCTATGCACGCTCTGTGAACCAGTCGGTTGTTTAACTGGCAGTTTCCTCGGTTTATGCGAATTAAAGTAACTAGGGCAAGTGACGGGAAACAGCGGTTGTATTTATTAAACACAACACGCAACGGGAGAGTTTAACAAATTGAGAATCTGCGAACTTGTGTGTTCGGAGACAAAGCCTTATTTTGCGCAATATTTATGCAAAGTAAGTTTCCGACTTAAATCTTTTCAAATGTTTTTCTTTTCAGAAATTCGACCTCGGGTATAAGGCTGAGAGGTCCGAAGCAACAGAAAGCTTGTCCCGGCGTTTTTAAGAACTTTTACAGTTTGTGAATAGAATATGAATCGAAATGGAATTCAGAACCTAAAAAATACTGTGATTTAGTGCGATGCACTACTTACTAGTTCGGCAGACAAAGGATAGTCAAAATTGGTAGTCTGAACAGTTTAAATGAGTTGTAACTTATATTCTAGTGAAGTATGTATTGGCATTGAATCTGCTTTTACCATTTTTCTGGAACAGCGATGGAGTTATTAGTAAAGAAGAGATGAAGAATTATTTTATGAAAGTTAACTGTCAAGAACTCAGTCGAGAATTCTCGCATAATTTCCAAGAAACGACGTACTTCACTCCAACTTTCTGTGATCATTGTGCTGGCATGGTGAGTTATTCGTCACGTTTCATGATCATGATATTTTGAGTACCAGCTGCCGAAACGACAATGTTGATTTCCGACGCCATTTTAACGGGTAGGTAAAATGGCTTATGGAAATCAAAATAAAGTTAACAAAACTCTAGTTTCATAAATGTTATGAATTGGAAACTTTAGACATAAGACAGAGGAATTTAAGCCAAAATTCTAGGCCTGTAATTACACTAGAACACGTCCAGTCATATTTTGAAATTTCCATACATTTCCTTATACTTTTGTTGCGGTATATGACAGAGGTAAATGTATATGGATATTTCAAAACAAGACTTGATACTTTCTAGTATTGCTACAGGCCCCGAACTTGGCATTAAGTTCGTCTGTCCAAAGTTTAAAGTTTCTAATTCATAACTTTTTTTAAAACTAGTCTTATCAAGGAGGTTCAACGGACTGTCGAACTGTCGGAAATATTGGTGCGGTGCATATTTGGAGGCTGGGCTTATTTGAAAAACAAGTTTTTGATGTAAACATGACAAGATAGCTTTTTTCTTTCAATGATGATTTATTGTGCAAGTTAACATTTTGTTCCGTCACTGAAGTAGCAAAAGGCAACATTAATCATTCAAATACCAAACTAGTCTAGTTGTTTCGTCACTGAAGTAGCAAAAGGCAACATTAATCATTCAAATACCAAACTAATCTAGTTGTTGCTAAATTCAATAAAACGTTAAAAGTTTGTCACGGCTTCAGATTGTGTTTATCTGCTCATTTCAAATAAGCGCCGCATCTGCCATAGAGGTCCCACAAGCGTTATGCTTCTACAAATAGCAAACTTGTTTAGTTGTACATTGCTGAATACAAATAAACGGCTTATCTGCCCATTTCAAATAAGCCCCGCGTCGGACATGGAGGTGCGGCGTTTATTTGGGGGCGGCGTTTGTTTACTTTTGGGACTTTTTGATGCGACGCTTATTCGAGTAAATATGGTATATATATTGTTAAGCTTTCAGTCAATGATTTTTGGAACTTCCCTTTTTTCAGTGTTCAACATGATCTTTTAAGACCAGCCTGCTTCCTTCTGATTACCTTGCACTAGTACGCGTTTATTATTTCTGAATTTAAAAATCTTTGTTAATTAATACTTTATATTTTACTTGTGTATTGTCTGTTTCAGCTGTGGGGCATCATCAAACAAGGATTTCGGTGTAAGGGTACGTTCTGATTTTCTTTGACAAAGTATCTATTAATACATATGTCTTGTTTGCAGCTTTCGAGTAGAAGTTAACACTTTTTGGCGGCGCTATTATATTTTTGTTTCCGAAGTTTAATCTACGTCGTTCGGATGAGGCCGAGGTGTCAATCGTAATGAGCAAACTTTTACTTTGGTAGCCCTGCTAGGTATTTTTTAGTCATGTCAATTGATGGCGCGACCCTATACCCCTTAGACAAAGGTTTTGCCGCTTCAACAGACCGCTTATTTTCATGGTGCTTGGTTTTAAA
>JAODFW021502771.1:0-13849 GCA_027575235.2 Palythoa mutuki
AAGTAAGTACAAGCTTTAAAAAGTGCCACCATTAACAAGTAGATTGCATTGCCTTCAACAAAGCTCTACAGCAATTTTCTTACCGTTGGTAACTAACAGTTATTCAAAGGTTAAAGCCTTAAAATTTAAAATCTAAATGCTTAATGTCTCCAGCGGTCACCAAAATGTTCTCATAAGCGATTGGTTTCCTCACTTTTAAAGATGTTTTGCACGATCAGAAAAACTGATCATTTATTTATATAATGCTTCAGGCCCCCTTAAAACGTAAGTGGTACTTTTTTTAAAATGAATTCCCAAATTTTTTCGCAACAAAAAATTGTATCTACTATTTTGTCCTGTTTATTTGAAGGAATGACAAGAAATTAAGTACAGTTATAGAATATCCAATATTAACTAGAGCAAATTTTGTCAAAATCCCATTCTAACGCATACAGCACTCTTATTGTTGACTTTTAATATTAGCTTTGGACAATGAACTATTATTTGAGCTGTGCAAGTTATGAAAAAAAAATTGAATAATTTGAAAAGCAATTTTGACATTGTGTTTACACATGTTGTGGCCTTTCCTATTCTTCATTTTCCTGAACAAAGTAACTGTAATGCAAAACTTTATTTTGCTTGGTTCCTTATAGTTTTATTCCGTACATTTTTTCAGGTTTGTAATGTTCTGTTTTATTCGACAAGTTTTAATAGTTTCGTTTAGAACCAACTCGGTCTCGAATCCATGTGACCATTTGCGCGATGCGACATCGCTTGAAGTGGCTTGTCAAGAACCCGCCATGCAACTCGGTATCATGATATGTACACCAAAAAATTGGCTTCATATGGGAAAAAATTGGGTAACACACTTCATATTCACCAAAAACTATTTTAAAATCGATTTACCAACTGGTTGTTTCGGCAACTAAAAAACAGTAAAATTGGGCTCTCGTAGTGAACTGCAAGAGAAGACTTCGTCGAAAGATTGCAATATTATTTCCGTAAGATACCTGGTGAAACATTCCATTGCTAATGATTCGAAAGTGCTAACGGCTATTTTCTAATATGTCAAGTCAGTTGGTTAAAATATTTTACCAATATAGGCAATTTTTCCCTCTCTGCAGCTCTCAAATCGGCTTAAAATGGCTCAAAACTTCAACGGTTTCGTACAGTGATATCTCTTGTTAGTTCGCTAAGACCAACCAACTGACAAAGTTTGAAGGATTTCGATTTTTCAAAGTTGACATTCATATTTGATATTTATATTTACTGGCAGCCGCTCTTAACAAATTGTTTAATAACAAAATTTTAAAAAATTGCCTTCAACGCGTTATTAACACCCATGGGAGCTTTAAATATTATAATTTTTAAATATTTTCATTACCTATTCAGTAACTATGTCTGCAATGGTGGGTGGCTTCTCCTAAAATGTTTTACAGTTAGTGTAGGATTTCATGGAGCCAAACTCTACAGTAGAGTCGCATATATTTTAGGTCTGTTTAGCTTCCGAAAGCGTGGAAAACAAAGTTGTTCACGATTCTAATTCGTTCTGAAATTAGTTTTGCTTTGTTTTCAAAAGAGAAGACACAGACGTTAAATGTAAGTAAAACTTCCCACGTTATCATTCTTTCAAAAAACCTGTTTTTAGTAGAACAAAGGAAAAGGCTATTAAGCTAGCGCACGCAACAAAAACCTGCATACTATGATTGCTTTCGTGAGAAATGACACACAACATTTGTTCCATGGTATTGTACGGAAATTTTGTTAGGCTACGGAAATTTACAAATTTGGTTAATTGAAAATTGGAATACCCTTCGTGTTAAGAAAGAGATACTCAAATAGTAGTATTCAAATATATAAACAGAACAAATAATGGACAAGACCTTTCATAATCAAAAACGATTAATATTGCTTCAACCCCATACTACAATGTACTAGTTATTAGCAGTTGCACACACAAAATTGAATGGATTTTTAGGTCGAAGCATTAATAATCTTACTTCCAACTTGCTTCGATGGTCCAGAACAAAGTAACTGAGGTTTCCCAAGTTTTTAAAAATTCTTTCGTTCTTTGACACTGATAATATACGCCTCGTACTATTGGCTAAATTCAATAACGCAATCTAATCTTATAACAATGTTGATTGGCTACAAACTAAACAATGACTTTACTGGTCATAACATTTTCTCAGATCGCATTTATATTGAAATAATTTTCCTTTCTTCGTATTCAGTATAAAAAATTTCATTGTTTCAGCAAGATGATAATGTTCTTAAAGTTTGGGAATTTTTAAAACTTTTGTCACTTCAGCCGGAAGATGGTTAATCTTTAATAAATAAACAAAAGCGCTTGCGGCTTTTCCATTAACTACGTTTAGACCCGTTTTACCTTGACATTTGCCTGGCACATACATTGACTGGTTTCGAAATATGAAACTATGTTTACCTCCAAAGGGTACTGACACTGCCTTAAAAACCAAGAAATTGATAAAAAGAAAGAAAGTGAAAAGTTCACGTGATTACCTCGCTGGTACTGATACTAACACTTTCCTTTTAATTTAAACTGAGGTTAATAGCGAGAGTATATATTTACCGGACCGAAAATTTAGGAAAAGCCAAATTGTGACATGCACAGCACAATTATATCCAGAATGGGAGGTTCGATTTGGGGTTGGCATTCTGGCTGACTAGTCACAAAATTTAGGGAGAAAATCAAGGGCTTTTTCTCTGTAAAATAGGGGATTTTCTAGGAATAAATAGCAAGAAAATAGGGCTATTTTGGGGCTTTTGTGTAGAAAAAAAACACGCGGAAAAATAGAGAAGCCCTCTATTATTTTCCTTCTGAGGTTGTTGGTTTCATTAACAAAAGATTAATTATTAACCGAGCGTGAGGTCTGTATGGAAAAATATCAGACCGAGGTCTTGACAGTACGGACCTAGCGCAACGAGTTTCATACAAAAAAGACCGAAGTCTGATATTTTTAAGTACAGACTGAACGAGCGAGGTTAATAATTCGCTTGATATATGACTTTTTTTTACTTCTGGTAATTTATTCCATACCTACGTCCACGGAAATCATGGCCATGACTGGGAACTTCCGACAGTTTTCGGAAATCATCGGAAAGCTTCGGAAAGCCTCGGAAATGTTTAAAAACTTATGATTTCTGTAGACGTACGTAGGCATGGGATATATTACCGGAAGTAAAAAAAGTCATATAATAAACGAATTATTAACCTCGCTTGCTCAGTCTGTATGTAAAATTATCAGACCTCGGTCTTTTTTGTTCAAACCTCGCGGCGCTCGGTCCGTACTGTCAAGACCTCGGTCTGATATTTTTTCATACAGACCTCCCGCTCGGTTAATAATCACTTAATATCCCATTAATATTTGTGTTTTGGGTTCGAGCTGGTTAGAATGTTATGTCGCTTATATTTTTTAACGAACCCAAAACATAAATATAAATGGGATATTATTTTTAACGAAACCAACACAACAAGGAAAATAATAGAGGGCTTGTTCATCGCGCGAGAAAAACCATCTTTTTAACAAACCACTAAGAACATTCTCTTACCGCTACACAATTCCCCTCGGGAATTACTTAGAACCCAAAACTAGTTAACGTATGCTCATTCTAGCACTACTCAAGATTACCGCACGGCCGAAAACGTGTTAGTAATTTAAAAGAAAATTTAAAAACTTCTAGCCTATAATTTTAAACATGGTTCTATAATGTTGCCTAAAAACTTTGGCAAATAATTTGCTCATTTGCATTTTTAATGACACGGCAATTCGTTCAGAACCAATTTGTACTAACTAGAAAATTATTTTAGTCTGCTAATTTGCTTTCTATAAATACAAATATTAAAACAAGTTGGATCTTATCTTGATGATTCGAGGTTTGCTCAAAACGTAAATCCAGCCAGGAAGACTGTTTCAATTTCCGACACTCAAAAAACCGATTGTAATCCGTATTTAAATAATTATGAGTACTCTCGGGCAATGAATTCGCTTCCCAGGGGATTCACTAATACAGTTTACTTTCAACTAAATACAGAAGTGTTTTACAAGCTGCCTAATCACAATCTAGATTGTCGATTCAGAAAAGATGATTGAAAAGAAATGAACAGATCTCCTACTTGTAGATTAAAGACACGCATAACAAGTTTTTAAGCCTATGCGTTGTAAATGTATGTAAATGATTAATAAAGTCATAAAAGTAAATGATTAATAAAAGTAATTAAATCAATTAGTGGAGTAAAGTAAACACGTTCCAGCATTTTATAGCTTTGTTACCTTCGTAACAAAACAAAAGTCAAATTGCAAGATATTTCATGGAAAATTGTCAATGTCAGTCGATAAGGCGATAATACTGACTCATAAACTACACCACTTCAAAAGTTTCTTACTTTGTAAAAAGGCAATGAGGCAAATATTTTAGTAATAAACAAAGGTATACTGATAATCACTAAGCAACGAAAATTTAATTTCAATTATTCACGTTAACAGCGAAAATTTGCATGATAAAATGATTTTAACATCATCAACAACATTTTATATTCATTTCAGGGTTGACAACGGATCGGCGTACCGGATTGTTAATTCACTCACTCTCAAGATGGATCATACTAAACCAACTTTAAGAGTCGCTGTACTTGTCGTAACTCTGTTCTTTGCAGTGGGAGTCGAGGGAACACTTAAGCGAAAAGACTATCGACATTCAAGTTTACATGCAACGGCAATGATGGAAAAAAGCAACAACGGTATCCAATTATCTCTGGAACCACGTAACTCAATTGCCAACTATGTTCCTTGGGCAATGGGAGGTGATGCTGGCGTGGAAAAAACTTTAAACATACAAAATGCAATTATTAAAATGTTGCGAAAAAAGGCTGGCCTGATATACGAACGTAACACAAATCCACAGAAAAAGCAAGGAAATAACCTTAAACAGAAACAAAGTGAAAACAAAGACGGTTCGAAATTTGATACTGTTAATCTAAGAGAAAGAAGGCAAGCAAAGCCCGAAGGTCCAACACCAGAAGGTGAACTTGAGGCTTCAACTGCTGAGCCCGAGGGAACAAAAACCGGCAATTCTGATCCTGAACCACATGCGGAAGGCGCATGGCCTGAACCCGGTCCAAACTGGGCGGTGGCCTTCCAGAAATGGTCGTGGGCCTGGGCACTACATGTATACGGCTTTGCTACCGCGTTCACGATTCTAACCTTGTTGCCGGCTGCTGAAATATTTCGTATTGTTACAACGAAGCGTAGAAAGACGGCAGTAAAAGTCACAATATTGGGAGCGATTGCAATTTTCAGTGTCACCCGATCAATCGTCCTCTTTGCTAACCCTTATGGCTCAACAGGTGACCTTGATGCGGCCCTAACGCGGTTACTGTTCTCAATCGGTAACCCCTGTGCTATTTCGGCCTTAAGCCTTCTTCTTCTTGTGCTCATCGATACAACCAAAATGAACGTAGCACCTCCAAAATTCCAGCAGGTTCAGTATATTGTACCAGTTATCATTTTCCATGTAATCTTGGTGATCGCTACAGATTTTATTGTAGCTTATTACCTCACAGCTAAAGACCTGATTCTGGTATGCCAATTGTATTTTATAATTGTTGGACTGTGTTTCACGGTGGGATTTGCTAAAGTGGCATACAAAATCTCTGGCAATGTTGCTGCTAATGTTCATAGAGACTCAAAAATGAAGAAGCTTCAACGGCTGATAATAGCGTCGGCCGTAATAAGTTTCGCCCTACTACTAGTTCATCTGTACGCAGCTGTGGGTGTGTTCGGGATTTATTCTCACGTGAAACACGTCGAAGCGTGGCCGTGGTGGGCTTTCCAGACCTGCAACCGATTACTTGAGGTGGCAATGTGTGTGGTCCTGATCACACTCAACTCTAACACAGTAACGAACAGACGATCTTTGCTGCACCTACTGCCTTGTTACCATGGAAACGAAGTGGCACCTAATTCTCTTGACACGAATAGTTTCGTTACCTTTAAACACAGTTTATCAGCCATTAAATTTGACACGAATCTCCATGAAACAGCTTGTAATTCCAGTCTCGATGTTTGACTACAGAGCTGTTTAATTGGATAGTAGCTGTCGAGAGAAAGGAAATTTCCAACTTCTTAGGTCTGCTGATACAGTTAGCGTACAGCTTCTCGATTTTGGGGTGGATTACGTGGTCCAATTCCATCTGTTTGTCCTTCCAGACAGCCTGAGCCCTGATGGACGCCACGGAGATATATGGCTCTATTCAATCTCGCATGCACGAAGTATTAAGGTTTGCCACTGCTGATACGCCTCACACACAGCCCGAGAGCAGTTGGCTATTTCACTGTTTATTGGAAAACATCAGGGTTGTGTTCAAGAAATCAGATCAGTACAGTACCCTGAACTTCAAATTGGTAGCATCGGGCTTACTTTTGTATAATTATATAACTTTATTGTGACCAACAACTAGGTATAAAACTACTACAGTTAATGAGAAGAAAAAAGTCAATTACAATTTATATTTACATTACATTAAGTAAATTCTAGCAATAACCAAATGGTTAGTGAACTGCTAGAGGATTTTTTTGTGAAAAGAAGGCTGCGGCTTTGGAGAGGAGGATTTCTTGTACTAAGAGTTGAATTATTTTCTAGACGGAGTGTTTTGTTTCTGGTATTACTGAAGGTGCTTTTACAGATATCCCTGTCACACAGAAATTTTTTCAAACTAATTTATCAAAATGCAACACGATCATACTTAAATTCATTAACAACAACAAAGTCACTAATAAAGTACTGAATACTATGTCTAATCACTCAGCACCAATCGTTCCAAAAACTCAGCTAAAAACGTATTATTGTGATTCAAATTAAAAGTAAATGGTTTAGATGTTCGTATAGTTGCTCTTTTAGTTTTTCTGAGGAACTACACACATGTGGAACTCGGTAATTTTGTGAATGGATTGACATTATTTAGCTTTCTTTTTCAAAAACGACAAAGGGAACATGAACAAACGGCAGTCTTTCTTCAGTAAATCTCCGACTCTTTTCACCACTAAATCTTCGATTCTTAAGAGCCAGGGGGAAGGGAAAATAAAATGCTGCTGCGAACGAAAGATGTGATTCTACAGAAGTGCCCACAAACCCGTGCGGGTAACTCGTAAAAAGCCCCGATCGAGAGAATGTACCATGACAAATATTCGGACAAGTCAACAAAAACAGATATGGTGTTATGATACGACCTTCGAGGTTATGAACTGACATAGAAGGGCAAAAATCTAAAAAGAACTACAATAGGTTTCGCTGCCTTCGGCAGCAACTAGCACTTGTTATAATTGATAATAACAATACTTATTATAATTCATAATATTAAAACTTATTGCATTTCATAATATTACCAATTAGTTTATATTACGTAATATGAGCACTTATTAAAATTTGGTCAAAACAACCACTTCTTAACCAGTTACCTCAGACTCAAATAACAACCTTTTTATTTGGTCATTTCAACACGTCCAATTTTATAGGTAATACCTTCAACTGGATTATGATTATAGTCTCAAATAAGAAAGTAACGATATGTTATTTTGTAAAAAGAAAAAAGAAGACAGAATGTCTCAACCTGTTTATAGCTGTATGAAAGCTAAATCAAAACAATATTCAGAAGTGTGATAAAGAACGTTCCTAGTTCAATGACCCGTAGAACCTCTCATTAAACACAGCCAAATTTAATATAACCCTGATTAATTTTTTTCTTTGGATGAAGACCTCTTTCTAAACTTTTTGCGGACACAATCAAAATTCGCAGCTACTTTCTCTGCCAGAAAATTTACCTGCGTTTAGTAAAAAGCAAAAAAGCATTGATAATTTTGGGCGTCCTCACTCTTAACGACAACTATTAAGTTATTGCAAGACACTTTAGTTTACAGTAAAATATGTAAATAATGATTAAATACGCCATCCTTTGCATTGTGTTGTCTGAACTGCTTACTGGTTAAGTCGGTGTCAAGTTATGTAACAAAAAGTTCTACAAGTGAAGAGCTCCATTTACAAAATACTACAACTTCTCGGTGTCAAGTAAGGTAAACATTTCTACAAGAGCCCATTTACAAAATGCAAGAATTTCTTGGTATCAATTTATCTAACAAAAAGTTCTGCAAGTGCTCCATTTACAAAATACCAGAACTTCTCGGTCCCAACTTGTGGAACAAAAATTTCAACATGAGCTCTAGTTACAAAAAACTAGAACTTCTCGGTGTCAAGTTCAGTGTGTAACAAACGTTTTTACGAGAGCTCCATTTACAAATACTAGAATTTCCCGGTGTCAATTTAGGTAACAAAAATTTGTACAAGAGTAACATTTACTAAATACTAGAACTTCCCAGTGTCAAGTTACCTCACAAAAATTTGTACAAGAGCTCCGTTTCCAAAATACTAAAACTTCTCGGTGTCTATTTAGGTAACAAAAATATGTACAAGAGTTCCATTTACAAAATACTAAAACGTCTCTGTGTCAACTGAGTTATGTGACAAAATTTTCTACAAAAGCTTCATTTACAAAATACTAGAACTTCTCGGTGTCAAGTTATCTAACAAAAATTTCTACAAGCGCTTCATTTACAAAATACTAAAACTTCGCCGTGTCAAGTTATGTGACAAAAGCTTTTAAAGAGCTCCATTTACAAAATACTAAAACTTTTCGGTGTCAAGTTGTATAACAAAAGTTTCGTAAAGAACTCCATTTAAAAATACATAACTTCTTGAGAGTAAATAAAAGGCCAAAATTTACACATTTGCCAACACTTCGAATGCTCGGATAAGTGGCGTTGTTTTGTTTAAAGATTGCTATTCTATTTTAGACTCCGCCCACTTCTTTCCAGCAAAAAATGAAGGACGCTTTGCGCATTCAGTGGCAAAATTTGATCTTAATAGGCAAATCTCTCAATCTGTCTTTCACTGGCCTATTAGTCTTTTGTTCCCTTAGGTGGTATTTATTACTTCCTTGCACTTAGTCTTATAGGCTTGCACGTACCTTCAGTACAAGCACTTTTGTTTCTTAATTAATAATATTGTGTCCTGCACCTGTACTCAGCCTAAATATATCAACTGTATGCTAGGTTTAACACCTTAACATCCTTATGAACGCCAACTGGCGGGTTTTGAAATAGATTACCGATTATTGATGGCGAATCGTCCTTAACGTGTTCAACATTTTAAAAAGAGGCTATGTGTTTCGAAGACTGTTTGAACGTTAATCCTCAATGCTGCATGAATTTATGTTTCAAGTTTCAAGTTTATCTTTACAATAGATATCTTATTTTAAAAATAACTGTATGTAAAAACAACCAATTTAAATGAATTACGACTGTTAAAAGGCACCAATAAAAATTATTTATATACAATTCTTTGTTAAAAATCTAAATCCAATATCTTCTTTGGATGTGCGATAACTTTAAAGTTGAAAAAATTAAGCAATTTACTTTACATATATGTATGAATTGTATCGTCTATTGCGATCAAAAGAGATTTTGAGTTGTTTGCTCTCTATTATCATGATTGGGACTGGCAAAATAAACAGACGTGAGGGAGCATAGCCTTAGGACGCTAATTGGCAAATAGGTTGATATAAAGTACTAATAATTCAGATTGTCAGCTGAACAGAAATAAATCATTCTTCGAAAAATACTAAAATTGCAGCCAGAATTCAAGATCAAAAATATAAAAATGCGTTTGAAACTTGCTTATAAAAAACGTTTGAACGAAACCTTTTTTAAAACACTTGAAGATGTTTTGACCAAAGAACTAAGGTCGTCATAGTTATAACGGAACAGGAACATGTAACTGTAAAAATCAAGTTCAAAATTATCAAAATATCACATCTTTTGCGGGTGGCAAATTAACGAAGTGAAGCATAAATATCAGGAATTTTTATGTGTTGTGCAAAACAAGTTATAAAAAATAAAACAACCGTAAATTAAAACACGATTCGTAGAAAATATATTCTTTCACTTACTTACTTCACGGTTTTAAAAAAGTCTGCAGGTTTACAGTATTACAAGTTAAGGCAAAAACTGTGCATTTTTACGCAAAATTTTTTTTAAGAATGCATTCTACAAACATTATTGCGTCCCTGGGTCGCATAGCAAAGATAGAACTCAATTTTACTTTCAAAGCAAACTTGATTGTTTAAGATTTTGTTTTCTCCAGTTTTCTGATTTGCATTTATAAAGACACTTGTTCCTTGCGGTGCCACTTAGCAATGCAGTTTAACCGAGACTGATTCAAACGCCATTTTGTATAAGATAAGCTAAGAACTGATGTCTGTTTACTGGTTATCGACAAAGAAAAGTCTGGTTAGTTCTACGGGACTCAAAAATAAAATTCGGTACCCCAAATCAGCTGCATTAAGGTGTCCCTCAACTCATTGCAAAATATCTGAACGCTATCCAACAGCAACCGGCAATAACTTTATTTACTCTTTTGATTTAAGTATTTGTACATGTAAAGTTGAAGGAAAAAATACTGCAGAGTTTCGCTATCTAAAATAACTACAAAGTTAAGGAACTAGGAAGCCAAGTTTCAATGAATTAACTTTTAAATATTTCGTCGGTACATACACACAGTTACAAAGTATAACACAGAAAGCAAATATCTAGCTATAGTTAACAAATACAAATACTTAAAGCATCAAAGACATCGCATAAGTGAAAAAGGATAATTGAAAGTTCGCGAAAACTGTACTATGATTACCGTTTGATGATTTTTTTAACTTTATTGCCGTGAATTCTAAAGGAAACTGACGTTTCGGATTGTAGTCCTTCACTTCACTCCGAAGAGGGACTGCAGTCCGAAACGTCGGTTTTCTTTTAAAATGCAAGGTGTTAAACTTTAAAAAAATCATCAAACAGTTTCTACAGAAATATCGACGCAGTATCCGATTTTATATCATGTACTATGCTTATATTTGAGTTGAGGAACAAGTTGCAGACAAAGCAAGATTATAGTACCTAATTAGAATATCATAGTAAACTATCCCTGGTTTTAGTGTATTTAGTTAGCCTCTTAATCGGTTTTTCCATTTTTTTCTGATTTTTTACTGCAAATAGTTTCTGAAAAGCCTTTAGGGAAGCATTCTATTTAAGATATATGTCTGTGTTTTCCGATACAGTTATAGCATCGAAATCTCAATCGAAATTTTTCATTTGCGTTATAACAGGAATCTAGTCGAAATCTCAATCGAAATTTTTCATTTGCGTTATGACAGGAATCTAGTTGTATGATAAATTTATAGTAGCTAAAATGGACCAGAAGAAATGATATAATAAGTAAAAACCAATAAATCTCGGGGTAGAAATTGTTATTGTTTTCCTAAAATGAACCTAAAAGGTTTCAGGGACAATTTTCTTGAAGATTTTCGGAAATTTTAGATAAAATTGTTAGTTTTCCTTTTTGTTTCAAAGGCTTTTTTTAAAGCCAGACGATAAAAGACTAACAAAGCACAACCTGCTTCTGAAAATAATATTACCGCAATTCTGCCGATTCTATCACATCTTTTGATAATTACATAAACTTACATTTAGGGGAGTTTATTGAGTGTTTCAAACCAAAAATCATTTTAGCTTAAAAAAACTTCAATAGGGACACACAAAATAGAGCAGGAAGTCGTAGTATTCCTTGCTGACGATATATAACACTAATTATTATTATTATTATAACACACATTCGGTTATTTATGCTTATTTAGTACACTTTTATTCCTTAAAAAACGGTATTTTACATAAGCTTTTATTTAATATAAAAAGATTTTAGATTTTTAGGCCCGAACAACACAAAAATATGAAAAACGTTTCAATACTTTACCAGCTCATTTTGAACGAATTTGAACTGAAGTATTGCACGGTACACCTGGCTTTCATATGCGCAGTTACGAACATTTGAAAATAATTAAATTAGTATCATTGTATATTTCTCCCTGGTTCCTATTGTATTTAGCATAATAACAAACACCTGCCCTGTGAAACTTTTCCGCCCTGCTCTATTCAGAAACCTATTGAATTTCTACGGCTTTACAAGGAATTTGGTAATTAACATTTTTTAAACAAATGAAATCTTTTCTGTTGATACAGTGTTGATTACAATACTAGAACAAAATTGGAAGGATTCTAATGGTCGTTCAGACATCGTTTTAAAAATGGAATGTTTATAGTTTTTAACACAAGCACAGCCTTTTCAGTGTTGTGCATGTTGTAGACGATTCCCCACAAATTAAGAAATAAAACATTTTTTCCTTGCCTTCATAGCCTTATGAAAACCGAGGCAAACGTTCTGGAGAATTCGAGTGCAGATCAATGAATTCACCTGCTCGAGACTTCTCACGAACTCAGTTTTCCGAGGTCTTCACAAGCCACGGAGAAAATATTTTATTTCTTTTATAAATAATTAAATAATGATCTAAAAAGCATGATTAGCCTTTTTTTTCGTGTTTTTAAAGCACAAACTCTCATAGCATCACTTTCGTGCTTCATTGCGCTATGAAAACACACTCGTTGACAGATCAAAATGCACGTTCTATTCAAATTATTTTCTAGTCGCAAGCTAGTTGTCGTTCATAAATTTCTTTAGGAGTTAAACATGGCATACAGTTGATTGTTCTAGACTGAGCACAGGTGAAGCACACAATAGTATTAATTAGAAACGAAAGTGGAAGTAAAGGTACAAGACTAAATGCAAGGAAGTAATAAATACCGCTGAAGGGTACAATAGACTAATAGGCCTGTGAAAGACTAATATGAGCGATTTGCCTGAGTGTGCAAAGCGTCCTTCATTTTTTACTGGAAAGAAGTGGGCGGAGAATAAAATAGAAAAGGAATCTTCGTACATAACGCCACTTGTTGGCAAATTTGCAATTCTTTTCTTATCTTACTTAATCTAAATCAGAAGATCTCTCATATTTTCGTTGTTAGTTCTTGTCTTTTGCGTTCACTCGCACTTTCATTTCTTAATTGATGATTGTTTCTCATTCGCTGTAATCAGATTCAACCTATTGGTTGCATGTTTGAGTAAACACCAACAGATCCTAATGAACGCAATCAAGGCGATCGGTAATAAAAGTCTTTGCTGATAGATGTAAAATCATACAAAACATGATCAACATTAAAAAGATCACTTGTGATAAAAATATCTTCATATTTCTTGTCTCAACGAAACTGGGAAATGTCTAAAGTTAAAATTGGAAACGTTTGAATCTTGGAAAACTTATTGTTATTAAAAGAACTGAAGCTCAGATATCTTTTCAAAACTTTTGGAATTATAAAGTTTCAGAGCATCAACTGTGTCAAGCAACACTTTCTTATACTAAAAATAGCTTTATTATTAAAAAACATACAGTAATAAAGGTGAGATTCGGGTGCAAATTGTGCAAAAAAACAATACACTAAAAAGAACGGCATCACGCCTATAATTGGTAAACACTATGCTGAATAAAATGTGACAAATATAACAGTAATTTACCACATCAAAACATATTTCAGCATATATACGAGCAAAAAACTTTAAAACGACAATATATATATACACAGGGTTGTTCAAGTTTGTACGAACGACAGAAGAAACTTAACCCACAAGAGCTTTTTTGCAATGAAACTGTTACACAGAGCTTTGCTTCTTATTTGTGTGAGCTTTGACGCACATTGTTTAAATGATCACAAAGTTCAAGTTACGAAAAATCTTTGGGATGAGGAGCTGTCAGGAAAAAACGCAATATTGTTAGGTACAAAAATAAACTCAGATGAGCGGGCATTTGGAGCAGGTAGGATTACGACGGAATCAACGAAAACATTTCAAAACTTTGCCAGTGCTTACA
>JAODFW021503795.1:0-13848 GCA_027575235.2 Palythoa mutuki
TACGCCACTCGTAGATTTCATATGAAACTACATCCGGGATACGAGAGACATATTTTCCATATCCTCACTAGTGAAGAAATCTCTGACGTCATTCCTTTGTTTTTCCAATAAATGGCTCGCAAAATTGCTTAAAAATAGATTTCATTAAGTACTTCCGAATTTTCCCGAAGATTTCCAAACACTGTCGAAAATTTCCAAAGATTTTTCGAAAGAAAGCGTCACGCCAGACTGCGCCAAGCTTTGAACTCAATGCCGTCCTCTCGCCTTACAGCAGCGTAAAATATTCTGAGAGATTCATTTACCTCTCCTTTTTCATATCTTGTACAACTATTTTAAATTTTGTTTGGCTGGCCAAACCATTCTGTATTACAAAAAATTGACAATATATTAAAAAGACTTATCAAGAAAAGTAAAGCTTGATTTGTTTTGAATTTATAAACAAAGTTCGTAGTTTTGTCCAGTAACAAAAATAGACAACAAAACTTACCATTAAAGATCTTCATCCCGTACTTTGCTGCCCTTTTGGTCTTTTCTGGGATGGAATTATTTAAAAACTCCTTTGAAGTTTCCGCAAAACGTGGAGCGGCCGCCATTGTACATGTTTTGGTAGGTTTTAAAAGACCGGCGAACTTCGCCACCCGAGGACTATTACTAATAGTCCTCTAGTAGCGTAGCCAATCAAAATGCAGGATTTGCTTTAGTCCACCAGTTGGGCAATACTAAAGCTAGCTTGCTGGCCAGTCCAAAATTCGAGTTTACGCTTGTCCAAACTTACTCGGCCAAATTGAGCACAGCAAGCCCTTCAATAATGCTATACACCTTTTCTTATTAAGAACAAACTTAATAATATAAAAAGCGCTGAGGCTGAAATCTTCTGAAAATTAGGAACAAAATAAAAGCAAACCTGGGCTGAAAAGATAATATTTATTAAAGCCAAGAAATCATGAAATACAGAATGTATATTCAGTTAGTTATCAATATGTGTTCTGTATGCTAATGATCATCCCGCTCAAAGTTATAATTAAAGATTTTATTTGTTGTTTACACCGACACATTATTAAAAAACTGGTACCTTTATCAATGCACTATAACTTATGCGCATAACCATAAAGGAAAAATAACAAAAAAAAATTGGGGCATTTTAAAAGCCTACGAAAAACACCGTCAATAAGAACAAAATAATAACAATTTGAGGCTGAATTTACCAAAAAAATAAGAACATGGAGCCTCGGCAAATTTTTACTGGTTCTTAATAAAGTGTATTTCTCAAATGAAAATTTCCATTTGGAAGTTTGCAATTTGGTTCTCAAATTAGAAAGTAGCTTTCCTTGAGTTGCAAAGTTTCAAATGAATTAATACTTTTATCAACTCGTTGAAAATGATTTTTCTTACTGAAATCACATCCGACAGCCACAGATGATGCCGAGTAGTATAAGCATGAATTCATCTCTGCGTCACGCACAAATGAGTCGAGTGAGCACAACCACAAGGCAAAACTGAATCAAAATGATTATAAAATGATTTTAACTTCTTTGGTTTGTGTTGCAATTTTCAGATTTAATGAGATCAGTGAATTTGAATTTTTTTCGTATATGAGCATTGAATGAAGTTCCGGATAACTGTGTCATATAAAGTTTTGAAAGCACATGTGCTGTTAAGGAATTAGTTGCAGTAATTAAAGAAAGGTATACAACAAATCAACCAACCAGTTAATAAATGACGATTAATTTGGGGCTTGGACACTCCTATGAAAGATATCATGTTTGATGTCTCAAGCCCAGACAACAAAACAAATCTGTCAATCGTCCAATGATATAGAACAGTGCCTTATTGTAAGAGTGTTATTTTAAAAAGGAAAAATGTCTGAGGTTGAATAAAGCATTAACACTGAGCATTAAGCATAGTATAAAAATGCACACCGTACTTTTTTCGGTTATTTTTGTTTGTTCGTTTGTTATTGAACGGAAGCAATCATTATTTAACAGACTGGGCCCTTGAGGATCACGTGGTGAATTCCACCGTCCGAGTCCCGAAAGAAGACTATTGCTACGCCTACTGTATCAAAGATCAGCGGTGTCGCTCACTCAACTTTCAAATTCAGATAAGAATACCTGAACTGGGACACAGATGTGAAATCAACTATTCCACAAAGAACAGACATCCAAGTTCCATGAAGGAACGGCCAGGATGGGTATATTATGAGGTGAGGAGACTTAGCTTATTTGAAAAGACGACTCACATCTTTGTTTTGTTTGAGTTGGATTCTTTATTTGAGCATCTTGCACAAAACCGAGTGTTTTACAACATTTTTTCTTCTTCTCATACAGATAAAAGACGCGGATTCCTTGCCTATCCTTGGTAAGATTTCACAAGTTATTTCTAATTAATAGTTTAGTCATGCATGACTAAGATTTCACACTGAGAATTATATTGGCCATGCATGTGCCATAGTTTAGAGTACGAACTTCAAGAGCTTTCAAAATTAAAATAACAATAACCATAACCGTAACCCCAACCCTAACAATAACAACAACAACAACAACAAAAACAACAGAAGTAGCAGTAGTTGTAACACTGAAGCTAACGTCAACACTAACAACAACAATAATATTTATAATTGTAATAGTTACAATTATAATAATGATAATGATAAATGATATTGATAATGACAATATAAATATTAATATTATTAATATAAGTATTAATATTAATATCAATAATGACAATAATGAACTTGATTTACGTGTCCAGAAAGTGTCTAGCAGTGGGAAACTCCTTCCACTAATAGTGGACATCTACAATTACAATAACTATAATAAGAATGGACTAGTTGTAGCTCTGGTTAAGGTGGTATGATACAACAGAAATATAGTAAAATAAGGCACTTGAGGCAGAAAGGGTGGGTGTTTTAAAAATCTATTTTCACCAAAAATAAATAATAAGAGACTGGGTATAGCATACATGTATGATGACACATAACAGGCCATCACGCGACCATGCCCGCCATAACCTAATCAGTTTAGAAAACGGTATTTTTAAATGCCAAAACATAAGAAATGACACAAATTTATTGTGGTTTTGGCCATTTGCTTGGTGCCTGAGCTCATCATAAAGGCCGCTAAGAAGCCTTAAACCTTGTCAATGTCGAAGAACTCCTCAGTGTACTTAAGGCCTGGCTCAAAATTGGTTTTTTAAAAATATTACTAAAATTCTAATAAAATCTCACAGCATCCATCAATCCAAGAATAACTTGGCAAATAGTTAGATACGCGTACACGTAATTTTTTTATGTAGTTTGTTGCCATGGAAACAGTCACGTGACCTCCGTATTTAAATTTTTGAGTGGCCTTTCGTCTCGGCCACAGAATAAGTGGTTATGCGTCCATATGTGGTTCAAACTTCAATTCAAAAGAAAGCAGAGATTTTATTAATTGTGAAACTAATTGGAACGGTTGTCCTTATTGACAGATTTTTGAATAAGAACAAGTCAAATTTGAAAATCAGTCGATTTGGAATATTTCTGGTCTATTTCTCCTAACGGACTTTTGTTGTTCACCCATTCCAATTAGAAACACAAAGAACTAAACCGTCTCAACTTGTTTTCACTTAAATGTATCACTTTAATTTGGCATAGACTTTTATTCGCAAGCGTTTTATCGTTTAGTATTTTCATTCCTGATCTTTGCGCCATTTTGTAAATTAGTTATGCAAATATACGCGCCGCGGTGCAAGTGGATTGCGGCTGGTCTGTGAAAAGTTCTGTTTCCGTGGAAACCAGGAAATATGGCGGACGAACGATCTGGACGAACAACAATGAAAAGCAAACTTTGTATTTAACTTTAAGAATGATTTTTCTAGAGGTCTTGTCCTGGCTCTCACTAGCGAGTATTTCTCTTAAGGCGAACGATAATTTACGCTTTTGAAACTCTCTCAAACGTGAGACAAGACTCGGTGCATTGTCAGTTAATTGAGACGGCACAAAAAACCCCGATCTGCACTACAACTACAAGTGTGAAGTACAACTCCAGACCCTTCCAACTCTCACTTATTTGCCGTGAGACTCACGGATTTAACCTAAATCTCACGATCTCACGGAGTGCACAATATTTCTCATGAAAAATTAATTAATGAAGACTTCCTTCAGTTTTTCTTCGGCAATTTTCTTTCAGTCTGTGTGAGGAAAGAAATTTGATAATTCTTCCCTCATCTCCGATCCGCTGTTTATTTACATAAAATTTTGTGTAATATTATTATCTTACTCTTAAGATTAAGTTAATTTTAATGTTTTATAGTTTTTAAACTTCTTCGCTGAAGACTTTTTTATGATTGCACAATGATTTACATATCTTACTATTGTGTTTTCATTTAAACATGAAATTGAAAATACTATGTTTCTTTTGATTCTATAAGAAAAAAATCTTAGTCTCACAGTCACAGATTTTGACTAAATCTCAAAGAATTTTAAGCAAATATTTTAAAATTTCCAAATTTTGTTATCTCAGAGGTTGGAAGGGCAATTATACTCCTATAAACCTCAATAAAAATACACGACATATATCTGATCCCGAGGTTAGAGTCGTTACCGAGCAATCCGACACTCAATGACAATAATAACATTTTGATTGCAGTTTGCCTCGACTGCTCGAGACAAATCGTTTAAAATTTTGAAAATGCCAATTGTTCCACCATTTATATATATCCACTGTCAGTAATTAATTCATGGTTAAATTCAAAAATGAAACTTATGGGCATTTATTTCCAGCATTATCTGTTACCTGCCAAAATTATGTACAATTAAAAATAATTAACATTAACCATCTACGCATGTGCTTCTTTATTTAGGCGGGAAACTTGAAAAACACGTAGTTGTGGAATCACAAATAAGCTTTCGTTGTGCTCCCGAATCTTATACATATTGCGTGTTTCAGTTAACCATTATTTACGATATCACCTTGGTGTAATTTCAAAATGTCTGGGACATTTTTGTGTCCAAACACTTGTGGTTTTGGAAAAATTGTTGCCCTTGAGTTATCTAAAGAAATTGGTAAATCGCTGCCACGTGCAAATGGTGAAGGCAACTCAAAATACAAAGCCAGAGTGATTCAAGAACAATATAGTCAATTTAAATCATTTTTTGAATCTGTATCCAGTAACTTTGACATTGACTATAAAACATTTACTAAGAAGTTGCCATCCTTGAAAGATGCAGTCAACAAATGGAGCAGAGTTAAGTTGGCAGAAAAGAAAAAATATCTGGAAACATTCAGTCGTGCAAATTGGGTGAAGTTGAGTGAGTCAAGAAAAAGGGAGCACACATTTGCCAACTGTAAAAGTTGCTCATTACGCTATGCAGATGTACAAGCCATATTCCCCGTAAGATCTGCTGTCTTAAAAGGTAAAGCCCTGGCCAATCCAGTATTTGTGGCACATGATGAAAGTCAGCGAAAGAGCACTGGTAACATCCTGAAGCCCACGCAGCAGTTAATCAAGGATAGTGCTAAGGCAATATATGATAAAGTAGCTCCAGCATTCCAGAAACAGTATGGTGTACCCCTATCAGAAGGTTTGAGTAAAGTGACCGATCTGACTTGCAATACAAAACAGCAAATGACCGGCGAAAGGACAGACGGTACCACTATTCACAGGTCAAGATTAACATTGAAAACCAGATGAGCGAAACTGCATTTGACAGGTAAGTACAACTAAATGCATGAAATTATCAAGGCCAAATCCCAATTTAAACCCCACAAATTCAGGGATATACTGGACTTTATTTCCTATATGAATGATCTCATGAAAACAAAACATACTTATATTACGTGCCCCAAGCTTAGACAGAATGTTCATGTCCTGGAGAGACAGAACTTTACAAAATGCTTCCAATTTCTTGAAATAACCCCCATGTCCCTGCTACATTACTCCCAGATATACTGGCAGTGGGAAGGCCTAGGGTGGGGAGAGAGTAGATGTTTAATACACAAATTAGCAGAACCAACTCTTTTTGGTACATAACAATGGCCAAAAATGGTTTTCTGCAAGTTTTCTTTATTTAACCAGGTGACACCATTGTAAATCTCTGATGCTTTTAATATTTACAAGTGCATTTAATGAAGAAATCAAAATATATCATTTGGTCCATATCAAACAATGTCAGGCTGAAAGTTCAAAAATGAAGTACTGTCGTTTGTCAAGAGATAATATTTCATAAGTGGCAAAATTAGAATACAGTAGAATTAATTATAATTTATGACAAACAATGTCAGGTGTTATGGTGGAGGCCAGAGGATGGGGTCGCAATCGAGCTGCCATGTCTCTTGAGGCAAAGGAGGCTGCAAAAAGAAAGACTGACAGACAGGTGCCCAAAAAAAGCACAATGGGAAGGTGGAAAATGTATCATGGGACAAAGAGGCACAAATAGCTGAAGTAGAGGCTTATAGCTCAGACGAAGAAGTCAATTGGTCTGCTCTTGCCAGAAGATACAATGTGAGGAACATGAATGATGAGATAGCTAAAATGGGGGCAAATCATAAAGGAGTAGTTAAAGATCAAAGGAGTCAATGTCGGTCGCTTCAAAAGAAAGCTTTCAACTGAAGATGATGGCATAGCAAGTACTAGCATAAGAAGAAAGAAGAGACGTATGGCAGGAGGGGAAGTGCCATTTCCAACTGATGTGACGACTGATCAGCTGAAGGAGATTGCTAGAAACAAGATCGCAAGTGGGGAATACGCCATTGGCGAGAGCATTGTTCCCAGAAAGGTAAATATTTGTTAATTTTATAACCTTTTGTGGTAAAACAACATCAAAAAATATCTCTAAGATCATGGGATATACAATCATGTATGTTTTTAAGTCTTACCCATACACCAAGTATAAGAAAAAAAATAATGGAGACACTATGCATTGCACACATTACATATCAGCGGAGAGTAAACTATAATATAACCCTGAAATAAAAGTCCTTTAGTCAATTTTAAAGTACGTATATATCTTAACTGATCTTTTCTTAGCTTCACAGTACCAAGCTAGCAGTTGCTAAAGTCATTTAATCATTTATCCCTGAAAGAGATAATATGCAAAATAAAAGGATTTAGTGCATTACACGTAGTTTTTGTCATTGATAATGTCAGCTATAGAGGTAAGGGTTATTGAAATATCAAATAATATTAATCAAAAAGTTACTTAAAAAATTGTGATATTAAAGAATACCAAGTGTAAACAGAGAAAACAAATATTTTTTTTTGCTTGTGAATAGTATGAAAAGATGATAATGACTAAAGATCTGGAGATATGGACGATGGAACTCACAATTGATGGACGGAAGATCCCCTTAGCCGAAGAACTAAGACAGAAACTGAAACAGATTGAACAAACAAGACACATTGCCCTCTGGCATGACAATTCAACTGTGGCAAACCATGGTTATCTCGTTTGTTTAGCAGCCATCGTTTATGACCCCGCAATTTTTCTAACAAATAAAGAATACAAGAGAAAGACAGGGAAAACAGCAGAGATTCAGACGGTTGTGGAGAAACCACACATTTATTTCATTGCATGTTGTCGCAGCTCTGAAGATGTGCAAATATGTTATACTGAGACTAGACTGTCTTGTATCCAAGAAACTGCTGATAAAATGTAAACTTTAGCAGGAAGAGAGATTCATGACACAGTTAGGTTTTGTAAGGGAGACAGCCCCGCAAAGCAATTTGAGGATGGCCAGCAGAAGGGAGGTAATTATTTCTGTACCTGTGGTTGCCACGCTTCAAGGATTGAAGATATTGCACATGCCCAAAGCTGCCCCCGAAACTCCCTCCAACAACAGGTAAATACCATCATGAAGCCTGGCACCACTTCAAGACCCAACACACTGAGAAACAGAATGAAGCCACTTGCATGTTTGTCAATAGAGGAGCTAGAGAGAGCTTAGGGCAAGAGGAATCTATGAAGGGAAGACAAAAAAAGACTGCCTGCCCTTCTGGTAAAAAAGCCAATTACACCTCTGAAAGATCTTTGCCCTGACCAGTATGAAGTGCTTCCTGTTGAGCCCCTCCATGATGTCGGCCACCATATTGAGAATGTTCTCACAGAGCTCCCCCACCATCTTGATGAAAAGGAGAAAAAATCCATGGAGGAGACTGTGACATCCTGCATGCAAGGCAAAGATAGCAAGCGTGGATGTGACTACCGATTAGCTCTCATCCAGAGAGCAGCATTCCTTCAATAAAAGGCACTGGCATCTGAAAAACCTCTACAAGTGCTAGAGACACTCAGTGAGCTGCAGAGAATTATGTGCAGCTCAGATGATGCCAGGTGCCCACAGTTGAACTTGCGATATTACAACCAAGCATGCTAGACTGTGGGCAGAGGAAGAAATTAACAAGAAGAAAGATGTTTGGAGTCTATTTCCATGATCTGGTGGACTAATGCTCCGTCTGGTTTCTGGCCAGTCAGCAAACGCTGAAGAGGAAGAACGACAGTTCAATCACATCAAAAGCATTACCATGAGGTCAAGCAACTACAGCCACACCCAACTAGTTCCAAATGTGCTTCTAATACTCAAAGTAGAAAATAAAAAAAGAGCTGTGTCCGTCAAGAACCAGCAGAGAGCCCAGTCCCTTCCAGCACCCCAGAAAACTGTATTCCGTTCACAATAATCAATAAACACACCCGAGAATGGCAAGCAGAAGGGCAGTGTGTATGGTGGCCCAAGTATGATGAAAGCATTGAGTTCTTTGATGTGTCCAACACACCTGCAAATTCTGGTCCACAACTCCACCATTTTAGGTCAGTAACTTTTCTAAGGAAATCATCTACCTGCAACAGTGCTGGCAAAAATGCCTAGAGAATCCAAGCTTGATTCCAGCAAGTGTGATTCGAATTGACTAAGAGGATGGCTCCACCAAGGTCATTCGAACAGCTAACCTGGGAAACCAGGAGCAGTAACAAGCCTCAGAAAAATCCCCAGCCTAGTATCAACGAGCCACATGTCAACTTGGACAACACAGTTGATGATCCTGTCACAACAGTCTCGTTAGAAGATACTACTGGTGGTACGCAGGTACAAAATGTTGTTTAAATTTTGCCAGCAGCAGAAGAAATTGTTGACCTTAATGAGTCTACTGAAATGTGTTCCTCAAATCCTTGCCCATCAAACACAGAAAATCATTCTTCACAACTGCAATTTGCACCAATTACCCCCAGTTGCAGTTGCAGAACAGCCACCTTCCCAAGCCGCAAGTTCTTTTCTCTCTCTACAGGAACATAACAGGCTAGTTCATGATTAGGAACCAGTCCAAACAGTGCATTACAAACTTCAAAGCACTAAAACTCATACTTGGCCAAACACCAGATGTAGAAAAACTTGACAAGAAACACTTTCAGTTGAAATCACAGCAGCCCCATGCAATCAAATCAGAAGCAGTAGAGAGCTACAAGCACACCCTTGTTCATATTCAAGTTAAGGTGCTGGCAAAAAGATAAAAGTTGAAGAAAGAACTTGCACTCTGGGAAAAAGATTACTATTTGAAACACAACCTGACTGCACCTACCAACGAAATCATGCAAGCTGATGCCAGGCCTCTTTGTTCCTGCAAAAACTTAAATATGCAGATGCTTTACTAAAGAAGTGGGACATTTCTTGATAGTTTTCATATTTTAGTGGTTTGATATCTAAATATGCAGAGCAGTTAAGAGTGAACAGGTTTTTTTATGAAATAACAATTATGAGGATGCACTATCAGCCACCTGGCCATGCACCACAAACAATTGACTGTTTAATTTAAAGAAGTATTTTTAAAATATGTTAATGTCAATTAATCTCAGGTCAACAAACTTTCTATTTTCTGGTTGAGAAAAAAGCTTTTTTAATGATTATAATAATGTTTAATTATCAAATTATGTCAACATGGGCAAGAAGAGTTTAGAAATAACATCGACCAGAAATGTAGTAGGATCAATTATAACAATTTCTGACATTCTCTCGCATATCAGAAATATTGATAAAAATAGATTTGGAGGGCACAGTGGGGGGAAGGGTGCAAGCTTATGAAAACTGATAGTTATTGGGTACGAAATTCAGCAATTTTACTCAAATTATATCTAGGCACAGTATGACATGAAATACATGTGTATGAGAGCACTACAAAATACTGTTGATCCTGGTCTTTAGAATATCTATGAAATTCAATGAAAATTAACTGAAAAAACAACAGTCGAAAAAATACTACATATACTTTGAGGTTACTTCGACAGATGCAATATTAATGATACAGAAAAACTATGAATCAATAACAACTATCAAACTGATAGCATAAATCCATTAAATTAATGTATTTTCATAGATAAAGCCAATCATAAGCAGTCTGTTTGGAAAATAAATAAACAGCAAAAACTTCTGAAATAAGAATTCTTTCAAACTTGGATTTTTGCAAAATCAGTTGTAACGACTCTCAACTTACAACCACAATAAAGTACACACGCTCGTATCTATTGTATATAGCTGAATCGAATACAACATTATTATAAATGTTCTTACCATACCTCGTGGTCTTGTTCGCAACTCCATTTCAAACGAGACTTCAGAGTTCCATTTGCCATAATCGTCCATATATTTTGATATGCCAAAACCATTATCTAAATCCTAACTGCAACAAAATCTAAAAATTTGTCTTTTTACCCAAGTCGAAGAAAAATTCGGCAACCAGTATTACTCAACTCAGCCATATTTCTCACTTGTTTTCCTCGTTCAAGTGGTGTCACGTCACTTCCGCTCGCTTTCTTGTTTGCAGATTGGAGTTTCCAAGACAACAAAAAGATAAAACTTGTACCCAAGCGGCGACCGCGTGAATCTTTGCTGGGGGTTGTTTTGCAGTCTGAGAGACAGGCCTTAAGTACGCTGAGTCGGTTGATGTCTTAAAAATAATTTATAGTGCTACTGCGATCAAATTTTTTTGTCCCTATTTTTAACATAAATAAAAAAACCTCCGAACCTTTCTGTGATTTACGGAGAATAAGTTTGATTATTGGCAGCCAGTTTTCGCTGCTATTCGGTCCGCCATTATTATCTTGCGAGAAGACACGTAGCCGTTGCGTGGTTGGGGACTGCAGCTCTAAAAGCGAAAAGAAGGCAGGAATATCAATGCACTCCAGCCCAAAAATAAATGCTTGCGAGAAAAGTGGATAAAATTTGTGTGGTTGACGCGAAGGGATAATTGGCAATCAGATGGTCAATTCATTGTTTGTACATTACACTTCGAAAACTCTTGCTTCAAAAAAGCATTTCACATCGACGGCCAAAGAAGGGACCTAAAGCAAGGATCAGTGGCAAGTATTAAAAACCCGGAATGTGGAGAACCGAAGCAAACTTCATCCAGGGAATGCAGAAAAGTAAGACGATTGTCTCATCATTTAGAGAGAAAGTGTAATTTACTTTATGTTACCAGTTAAAACAATTTTTTTAAAATGTTAGTTTCAATTAAGAATTCTATCGTAAAATAAACATTGTAGCACTTTGCAGCGAAACGTGTGTTTTGAACACATGCAATAATTCATTAATTGCCTAACATTAGTGATGGTCGGGTTCATATTAAATAATCTTTTCCAGCTTTTCTAGTGTAGACTGGACATTTAAAATTGGGGAACCCCGCAGCAAAACAAGACTGCAAACTTCCTATGTACTGTCCTCACTCGGGTAATCCTGATTCGCGTTGAGAATGGTATATGTAATGAAAATATATAATTAGTGCTGGGCAATTTAATTTCCAAACGTTTAACTTCGTTCCGGGCACTTAAAAATGTTTTGTATATTTCAAGAGCGTGACTGTGATAAAATTCCAAATACACCGTTGACCCCAGTTTTTTCTCTGCCCTCTGCTGAAGGAATCCAGCTCGAGGTGCCTCAAGCACACTGTTATTTTTCAAGGAGGATCAAAACATCTAAATCATTTCACAAGCCTATTGGCCTTATCTCCAGTTTCTGTAGTGTTAAGCAGAAGAGAATCATTGACTCCCCCTGGACGGGACACTAATCCATCGCAGGTTAGCCCCCAGCAGAAGCTGACACTCATTTTACTGAACTTGTAAGGATGTCAAGGGGAAGAGGTGTGAAGCTTTTTACGATCACTTACAATGATTACCACCTAAACCCCAACATATCTGGGACTATGTCTATGGTATCAAGAAACAGATCACATGACTGTTCCCTGATCATTATTTTTTGAAAAAGGCACCAGTAGGCACTAAAGGCTTTATATTATAAGATGCACAGAGTCTAAAATTCAAAATTTTGTGAAATACATTTACACAAAAAGATGCTGATAATAGAAAGCAGTCGAAGTTGTTGAAACTTCAACATAAATTCAAAAATATATTAAATCAAAGAAAATAATGTCAATAAACCATTAATGTATTTTAAAATTCACATACTTTTTCATGATCATGTATCTGAGTGCATTACCCAAGGTGTGGTCCTCCTCGTGCATAACGTATGTAGTACATGTTTCATCGTTAGGGTCGCCTGTAGTCACCTATAAAAATTAATATAAATCAACTTTGGAATGAAATTAAAACAAACAAAACTATGCAGTAACCAATACTTTAGATAGACTACAAAAAAAGATTTATATATCAATAGTTAGTTATTACTGAACATTAGGTAGATCTTTTATTTTAGACTTTACATCAGTCTTTCATAATTTCAAAATTATATCAGATGTGTGTCGGCAGATACTAAAGGCACGAGTTTACATTTTCTGTAATAAAACTAAAAACCAAAAGTTTAAATACAGCACCATGGACGCCTTAGCAAAGTTACATTAGCTTACAATGCTTTTTGAGTGAAAAACGTTATCACCCTGAAATTGAATAACAGCTTTTAAAACAAGTATTAGTATGAAACACCTACAACTTCTAAACGGCGTTTTACGTCCTCTCCGTCCGCCATCTTGGAAAGGAGGCTTGAGTACGCAATATCTACCTTTCAGCGGTAGTCAATTTTAATGCATGACGTCATTTTGTCACGAGCTGCTCTAAAGTGTAAAGTTGGGGGGGATGCGACGTATTTTAAAATTGAGGCAGAGGTAATGTGGGCTACATGTTGTAAGTAATACAGAGCAATTTGGCTTGAAACTTGACAAAACAGCTTCATAAAGAAGGTATGAATTATTGAGTATTAATTCTAAATGCATAAATCGGCGAATCTCAATGATATATAGGTATTTAGCGACATTGTGACAAGATGCCATTCAGCTCGCTGGTTTTCATATTCCTTGTTTCGTTTTGGGTGCAAGCACGTCTCTTTTAAGAACTGAATAGTTAAAGACTATATATATAATAATACAAAAAACGAGCAGACATCTTTAGTTTTCCTAAGAGAAAGATACTGCTGAATTTAAGTATATATATTTGATACAGTACGTCTGCATTGTGTGTGAAGTGTACAGTAAATTGAAACTCTCCCTCTGCAATCCTTCGTTTGTTTTGTTAATGATTAATAATTGATAAAAATGAGTGATAGTTTCGGGTGCCATATTTGAAAGCTTACATATTCAAACATGCTCTTCCGAAGTGTCATTCCCATTCATAATGTCTAAGTAATAAAAAACTTACAGACCATTTTGATTTTGACACAGTAACAGCTGGTGTTGTGTATTTGGAATATCAAATATTTCTTTCCCTATTCTATTGTTCATATTAAAAAAAAATTTGATATTCTGCAGAACATGCCTCCCAAGGCTCTTTTTTTTGGGGGGGGAATTGGGGCATATTCTACACCTGATCAGGTGTAGAATACACATCCCAAAAAAATTACATGCAAACCTTCAACACTTCAAACAGTGACAACGATAAACTCA
>JAODFW021504778.1:0-13844 GCA_027575235.2 Palythoa mutuki
AGTAGTATTAACTTTATAGCCTTTTTTTCCTGCTAGAGGAATCCCACATGAACTACAAAAACTACATGCGCCCACTGTGTTATTACAACACACCTCGTACCGCCTTTAATGTTATCTTCGATATTTTGTGATGGTGCGATCCCACACGTTGCCACACAGAAATGTGAATGTTTTCATTTTGAATGAATAATAGTCACGGGAAATTACAATAGAACCCTGATCGGTTAAATGCTTTGTTCGTTATGAAAAACGGGCAAGTTTCTACATTATACGTTCTAGATTATAGTACAAAGCTAAAATAACAATTTATAAGGTGGAAGTGGACCAATTACAATCAAGAAGGTTTTGAAAAATGATAACATTTCTGAGCCTTTATAACTAGAATAAGGAAAAAGAAAGAAGAGGATGATAGAATACTAACGTACAATTTCTTAAAATGAATTTTTGAAGTAGAAAAACATTGTCATTAAGTCAGTAATCAAGAAAAGACAGTTGTATTATATTACGAGCAGTGATGAAATCTTTTTTTTCTAACAATGTTATTGGGCTACTTACAAGAAACTTACAAGATAAGAAGAGAAAAAAAATAAAATGTGTGATCTTAGCCCAAACGTGTTAGCACGAACGGGAACGAAGTCCCACGGAAGGTGCCACCATTGGCCTTAAAAACAAGGTAAAAAAAGTGTTGGAAAAAGAAAATAATAACTAAACTAGTTAGTTATGCCCTGAGTGGCAGGAGCAGGTCGGTACGAGAGTCCATGTACAAGTCCAGTCGTGATCATAGAGTGTTTCTAGTTTTTTAAACATTAGTTTCTTTACACTTGACGTAAACGACGCTGAGCTTGAAAATGCATTGGGGGTGTACACCGCACTGCAGACAGCATTCCATAGTTTGACAATTCGATTAAAAAAAGATGCTTGGTAAGTAGTTGTCTTACACAGTGGCGGTTTCAGATTAAAGGAACTACTGGTTCTTGTCCGCCCGTGCGACACAAAGGTGACAAAGTTACTTACACATAAATCAATTTCATTGTGCATACATTTATAAGAAAATACAAGGTCCTTGACTTCTCTGTCTAGTGCTAATGGCAAAATATCTAAAGCAATGAGTCTGTTCTTGTAGGGCATCTCGCCAGGCTTAACTAGATTAATACTAGTTAATAAGTGTGGCTGTAGCTTGTGATTGGCTAAATGTATTGGCCAGCCGATGTGCAGTGCCCTAACTTCCAGTTACCAATCATAAGTGATTGGCTGATTTAGAGATTGTTTATGCTCTATAGCGTCTTTTGCTTCGCCAGGTCTCTCTATTTGTGTTTCGTCTGGTGTGGAAAGACGTAACTGGACCATTAAGAGTTCCACTTAAGAGTCAATACTGGAAAACTAGATTCAGGTACAAAGACTTGCTTTATGTTAATAATAATTAAAATTAAATATTGTAGCGAGTGTTCCTAGAGGGACTTGAAAAAACTACCACGGTAACGCCACGACGACGGCTCAGAAAAAATGTATCTCTGATTTACTGTTCATTTGTTGTCTAAAATCATAAGCGATTCTAGTTGTTTGGTTTTAGAACAAAAAATTGCATTAGAAACGAAATTACATCTAGAAAATTTAATTTTGCCGCGTTTTGCGACGTCAGAGCGTGATTTCTATTCAGATTTAGCAAACTAAAATTAATCAGCCAATCACAGCGCGACCATTGAGACACGAGTTTACGTAACATTACAACATTCAAAAACTTTATAAGAAGTTGTTTAGAAAAACTTGCAACTAACTGAGAACGAAAAACAAATGAAACTGACTAGATTTTTATTTTCATGACGTTTCGAAGTCATCTTAACTCCATTATCAAGTGATAGATAAATACAAGTACTTGAGTTTTAAATAGACGGAAAGCATAATTTGCATTCTAGGAGTTATAAAGAATGTTATAAAAATAACTTTGCCTAAATTGAGTCACTTTGGACATTTAGAGAAGGTGACAATTCCCTAATGTATAACATTTCATAAATTAAATAGTCATGTTTAGTCTTACATTTTCGTAAGACTTTAAAGTGCTGATTGATATTATCAGGCAGTCTATCGTATTGTTGACGCAGTCGTACAATCTCTGCCTTCTAACCACTGGGTTCCGGGTTCAAACCCCTTTCGTTTCCGCCAAAGTTGACTCAGCTTTCCATCCACCTGAGGTCGGTAAAATGAGTACCAGCTTCTGCTGGGGGCTAACCTACGATGGATTAGTGTGCCATCCGGGGGGAATCAATGGCTCTCATCTGCTTAACACTACAGAAACCGCGGTTAAGCACCGGCTCCAATGGGCAACTTACGCCCTTAAATGGATTTCGCTCCTTTTGTGATGTTCCGATTCGGACGGGTCTAGAAAAGAGTTGTTTTAACTTGCAGGGTACACGTGCGGTATTCTATCATTTTACAAGTTATGTTCCTGTTGACCTGGCTGATGGGTGTTTTGTTGACAACCTACTACGAACGCGCCATCTTGTGTGTGCTGTTTATCATCTTCTGCTTTATAACGGTAAGAAATTAAGTTCTTCAATTGGAAATTTATCTTCACGTATAAACATTAGAAATTCCCCGGGATTGGTTGAGTGGGTGGGGTATTTATGCCGATAGAAGGCGGTATCAAAAACGCGAAGCGTTTTGTAGTATTCGGGTGATGTTCTGTGCCACACAAGGGTCATTGAATTAACATAGAAAAATGCAGTTTCTTTACTTACTTCCCTTTGTTACGTTTTGACAGAAAAAAACGAATTTCTGTTTAACACAGATGCAGTGTTTTTAGAATGAGGTGTCAATTTGATTGTTTTTTTTAGCACTCGGGCACCACATTTACAGCTAAATTAAATAACGGGGTATCCATCTTCACGAAAATGTTTTTAGAGTGGGGTGCAACTTGGAGGCTCTTTCGAGCCAAACCTACCCATTTTCTAGCTAAGTTCGCCTCCCCCCTCCCCCCTCCCCTTGGGATCATACCACAACTGAGGAATAGACGTCCTTTTCACAATTCCTGAAAGGTAACCAGGGGTGAAACATGTAATTGGGCCCTAAAACTAACTGATTATTATTGCTTGCCCTAATTCAACTATGTAATCGTTGTCGTTGTTGTTGTTTTTTAAACTTATTACCTCTTAGTAAAAGACTCGGGCTTCACCAAAATTTAAGAATAATTATTCAACTAATCTAATGCCTAGTGGCGGTGTGGTTGGCATAATGGCTTCAAATCCAGGCTTTGTCGAACATTTGTTTGATGTAATGTTAAATTTCTGTCGGAGATGGTCAAATTACCTGGCAAAAGTGAAAGCTAATTAATCTTAAAAGAAATAAATATTCCCCAAGCCGGCAAGACAGTCTGATCAAAGATATTATATAAATTTATTAGCTGCAATACTATTTCAAACGCTTCGTGCTGATTATATATGGCTGAACAATTCAATTTGATGTAAAAAATGTTGCTTAATACTTTTTTTAAAGCGTCGCAGGTAGAAAGTATTAGGTCATGTTTTGATTGCAAAATGCTATTTTAATTTTTTAAAAATCCGTTAAAAACATGCAAATTATTTGTCTCTCGAAAGGAATCGCACTTATATTGAAAGATTTTTTTTATTTTATTATTTAATCAATTCTACACAAAAGGTTGCGGTTTAATTAAGCACCATTTAAGCCAATCCAAAGTCGAACGACGGGAAAGTTTGGATATAATGGAAAATGTCGCCACAATCTTGCTTAAAATACAGCTGCCATCCAACTAATTAGCATTTCTAACCAGCCTGAGCAGAAATTGTATGTGGCAAAACAACTGTTTCCCCGACCAAAGCAACTTATGCAAATTGGCGAGTTGTTTTGCTTCTTCAGCCAGTGGTTTACATAGGATTTCATCGTTGCTATTGTGTTCTTCGCATATCTTAAAGGTAATCAATGTTTCTTGTCCACCGCTGCGAGTTCAAATGTCTTGAAGCGGTGACTAGCTTGCATTTTAATATTTCACGAATGTTGACAATCGATAGTTGCGCGGGAGAGAAAATTCACAAATCGAAAGAAATTTATAGTTGTACTGTCCCACCCGTGACGTGTTTCCCGCGAACTCCTGGCGAGAATTTTACCTCTGTTGCGAACTCACCGCCATATTTTTTCTTAACAGGGCTTGCTGTTGTTTCTGTTCTACTGTGTTATGGACCGACAGGTAGGTCTCGAATTATGTGACTGCTTGTTTTTAAAGTTTAACAACCATGACTTTGTAGATATTATAAATTCGTAAAGCATAGAAGTGAATGTGTTGATCGAGGGCGTTGTGCCACTGATTTTCCGTCTCTGCTTCATTACAGCATAGCATCGAATTTATACTGGTGTGATCTTTTGCGGCAATGTTTAAACGAAAATTCGTTTTTCCCAAAGATACCAAATTTTAAAAAATTTGAATTTACAGAAATGTGATTGTCCGATTATAAATTTTAGTATTAGAATTAAGCTCAGACCGGCGGACAAATTTCTATTACCAGAGCCTTAGTTGTGTTTCTTTAATTTACAGCAAAATGTATTTATTTCCGAACAAGATAGACTTGAACGTGGAGCTCGGGGATTTGGGTTTTTTAAATTACTATTGGTTGACCGCACTCTCTATCGCTTTGAACCAATGTAAGATTTGATTAGATAGAGTTTGACCAACAAGTCTTAATCTCTGTACGAAGTCTTCAAATATTTATGTTTCATGTATTGTATGACAGAACGAAACCTGTAAAATGGCTGCGTGAGTGTTAAAATGGTTTTTAAATTGAATTGTTAACCATAGCAACCAGGCTTACGGCACAGCGATAAACCAAGTTAAAGACAGCTCATAAATATAATGATATAAATGTTTAAAACACCCGAACGTGTCAAAGAACCAACGCTTCTGAAGTAGTGGTTCCCAATGGTGAATTAGAGGAGAATTAAACGATAAACGGAGATTGGCTAAGAATATCCTTGTTGTCTTTGTTAATCCGGTTTGAATATTCGCTGAACTCCTTACTCATGTTGTTTTATAAATGTTAAATTCCGCTTCGATTTTGGTGCCGTCCAACGAAACTGAATGAAAATGAACTCGTTTGAAACTCCGTCCACATGTGGGCACACATATAGGTTCAGTTTCGTGGCGTTTTCACGGAATACGTGTGGACGGGAAGCTGTATCGATACAGGAAAACTTGCTGTTTTGATTAAAAACACTTTTTTTGTGCACCCTTTTTTGTAAGAATAACCTTATAAGAACCGGCAAGGCTCAAATTGTCAAAATTAAGATTTAAGAACAATTCATAAGAACAAGCTCAGATTGAGGCTCAATATTAAACTAGGAAAATGTTTCTAGAGGAGAATTCACAGATACACGTACAATTTAGCAATACAGCATAAAACATAAAAAGATTCACTGTAATTTGAGCCCTAATTCTGTTCAACAAACAATGACGGTGGTTCACGAGTATTAAAGTGTGTTGTGAGGCGTTTCATTTTCCAACACTTTGTTTATATTTCGCTTTTTCTCCAATAAAAACCGCTTACAGAAATAAACTGAACAATCTAAGAACAATTTGAGGCTGAAGTCGCCAAAAAGTAACAGTAAAAGTAACTCGGCGAAATTTACTGGTTCTTAAAAAAAAGGTGAACGCTGTTTTTTGCCTAAGTAAACGATGTTGTGTCAAAGCTTTGAGCTGATAAAAGATATTTAAATTTTCAATGCTAAAATGTTGTTTATATTTACCAAAAAAGCTCGAAAGAGTAGCTGTATTATTTTGCATGTTGAAAAGTAGTGCGCTGATTAACAAGAAAGCTAAAGTATTCCACCAGTACCAAAATGTATCTTTTGATTTTAAATTATAAATAAAATCCACTCGTTTGATCTATTTTGTCGCATTTTCCCGAAAACCGTATATGTGAGTTTAGCTTAATGGAACTCCTCTTCAAAGTAATTAATTGATGAAAATAAAATCAGTTGTTACAGGAAACTTCATTTTGATCAAGTCAGAACCTGGATGATTTGTTGCTCTTATGATAAAGATGCTTTATTTTGATTTGTGTTTTAAGGTTTTATAGATGCTTATTTAGAAATAATGCCGTTATTTTTAAGCTTTTAACAGATAGAAATATAGGATTTCAAGATATGAAAATTGGTTGAACCAGCTCATGTTTTATGGACGGCGACGAATAATTTAAGAATTCTCGCGTTTTCTTGAAAACTCTTTGTGGTTTCAATTATTTTTTTCTGTAGTGTTAGATTTCATAAAATATTTTTTGTAATTAGAAGAGAATCTAGAGCTAATGGGAGAAAATAAGAATCGAAGTAGAAACTGTGAAAACGTAAGCACGAATCGGCTTTGCAAAAGATATATATGTCTAGTTTTATTTTTGTCTAAACAATTGCCAGAAGCTGTCAATAAACTTTTGTTCTTTTCCCGGTCAGAAGTTTGATTTATTGTCGCCCACGGCTATATAATAAAACTGTGTTTATACTGATACTAGTTGTTCGTACATGTTTTTATTATATGGATGACAGTATTTTACTTGAAACTGAAACACTCGTAATTTTCATATTAAAATATAAAAACGGTATGTACCGCAGGTCCCGGATGTGCGCGCGCTCACTTTTTTCCCGCCTTTTCGGATTTCTGTTTCTTGTCGCTTGTTTTCAAAAATATGGCGACTTCACGAAAATCAAGAAAAAGCTTATAAGGAGTTTTATTTCAGTAAAATCTTTTTAAAATCGTTAACAGTAATACCTCAAAACATGCAGTAAAATTATACTAGGATTTTGAAAAATCTGAGATCCGGAATTCGAAAATTGCAGATTTTTAAAAATGTTTTAAATTCCGCCATAGATGAATGCGGAAAACTACTCGAGTATCATATACACGTGTCTTAAAATAGCACACTGTTATTTTTCTATAATTAGCTCATTCTGTGAAACAACCTAGAAATAATAACAATTTTTGAGAATAAGGAAAACTAACCTCGAATATAACTGTATTGTTCTTATCTATTGAGGTAAACTGTAAGGTGTCCAAACATTGCTCCGAAGAATTCTAACGCTTGAACTCCATGGGGATGGAAATTTATTCATAGTCTTGTGTTGATTTCTGAATACTAATATTAGAATTTAAAAAACAAACTGAAAGGATGCAAATAAAAAAATTAACAACATTAACAAACTAACACTCGGCAAGGCGGACGAAAGAATACTCAAAATTTGAAGTGACAACGATACAAAGTCTCAGTGCGCCATCTTGAATATTTTACACTGACTACAAATCGTCATTTTATTTGGGTTCTGTACATAAGATACCACTATTTGTTCAAAAGTTGCATTTTTCTAAATTATTTATTGATTATTAAAATTTGTGCTTGTTTTTATATGATATTTTACAGCCTGTGGAGAAACTGATTATAAAATTATTATAAATCGGGACAAGTTTTGTTATGATATTGATAAGATGAAGAGAAACTTGTGCGGGTACCGTTGACGCGAGCATTTTAGCCTAGGAAAACTGAGAACCCAGCAGAAAATTTTAGATTCTGAAAGCCTTGTTTATGTTAAAAAGGATCTCAAAATGGTTTATTGTTTTTCAGTTTAACTTTGTTTCATCGCCTGACGGATAATAACGAAAATATCTTCATCCTATCAGTTGACTTGTGGATCAGGGCTTTTCGTGCCCCAACCGGCCTAGTTCGAATTTTCAAGTAAAATCGCTGAAATTATGACGGTTGAACACCCTATACTCGCAGCGTTGAAATATTTCACAAGTGCGCAATTTTATCGTCCTCTTGAAATGTCCAACAATTAAAATCATCAGCTAGTGTGATAAGTAAGAGATCGGAAGAATTTGGCCGTAAGCTTGTATTATTATCCTGCCGAGATTCTCATATGTCATCACCTTTGGTCATGCGTTCCGAATCTGGAACCTACCTCCAACGTCACATGTTTACATGAGTGTATTTGGTTATTCATAAAGATATATCGCCTTTCGTGCACGTCCCGTATGTACGTTGATTGCGCACTGTTAGTTTGCGAGGAGCGAGAGGAGAACACTTAGGTTTCGTCGATAACAGTTCGAAAGGCTTCAGTCATGAGAGAACAAAAACCCAAGACGTCGAAAGAGGTACAATAAGTTTTGATAGATACAGTATGTACTAGAAAAGCGATTTCGAAACGTGCACGAGTTGTTTTGTGGCAGGACCGACTGTGTTCCTTGAAGTGGAAAGTGTATGCTCGAACCCGAGACAACACTATTGGCCTTCGATTTCCCAACAAGAGATTACTTCAAATGTTTCAAATGTAAATGAAATAAGTTTATATTTCAAAAGTTATTCGGAATTTATGTTTTAGATTTCGTTTTTATAACATGGGAAGTATTGCTTGCTTTTTGTAAGCATAGCGTCTGCGAGAGTGTTGAAAGGTCTTCAAGATATTAAAAGAAATATTCAATTGTGTCCGTGGTTTCTAACAGTTCTGGCGACAGTATGGAAAGAAAGACTTGATATTTCTATGTTCTAAACGCGGAAACGGTGTAAAATATATTGAAAAATTATTGCGAAAATCAGTGGCTTGTTATCTATTCATGAATCTTCCACCGTTTATTTTCATTTACATATTGAGCGTTCCATGAATATTATGACTTCATTTTACAGCAATTACTTAGTTAACTGTTCAAATATCTTATGTTGTAAGTCTGTTATGTTTGTGTGATTTGTTTGTATTTTGTATATTTCATATCTGATGTTCATTTCGTGTCGGTAAAAAATCGAATATTCCTTTTTGCAGACTCAAATCGCGCAGTGCACGTGTTGTATGTTGATAATTCATCCGTAACTACGAACAAGTTCAGGTTCAAAGGCGCCTTCGATCATGAACCGCGAAAACAAGAGACAAATTATAGCTTTATAAATTGGAACACTTCAAAAGGCGCGCTAAATAATTGTCAGTCAAACATTTTCTTGCTCGTTTCAAAATACTCTGTGCCCAGACCGTGTTTCTGCTTTTCTGGTGTTTCGTAACAGTGGCTAGCCATTACGAAAGTAAAAAAACTAATTTATAGGTAGAAACGGAATTTCGTGAACTCATTATTATAGTATTTGATATTGTTACAGATCGGCGTCTGTTGTGACTTGTTTTTCAACTCCTGAGTTCAGTCGTAGTGCATTAGAGAAACCACACTCGTGTGTCGAACACTGTAATAATACCGACAGGTTTTGTGTTTCTTTCACATTCTATTTAGGTTGCATTATGCATCTCTAGTTTATTATAATCACACATGTTATTTTGGACCTCTGTGAGATTTGATTAAAAATTTTTCCTTGCTCTTGCTTCCTACCAGCTTGTGTTAAGTCCGGAAGAAACATTTATCAGTTCTAATTTTAGCACTGGTCTATCAGTCTCCGGCATGTGATAAAAACAGTTAGCTTTCGATGCGATTCCAGTACCTTAGTTGTACTTGCCATTTTTATTCGCTTTTTTAAAACATTTCAAAAGTTTGAGCTTGCGATAAAGTTTTGCAAGAGCGCGACGTAGCTTGCCAGCTTACTTACAGGATTACTGTGAACGCAAGAACTGTATTAAAAAGTCCAAAGGTTGAAATAAGGGTGTTGTATTCATTGTTCAAAATGGACAAACCATATTTCTTCTATCTTTCATCATGAAAAAGAGATCTGTTTTTAAAAGTCTTCTGGAATCTGCATAAAGATGCGGTCTCGTGGTTCACGATTGCCTCAGTTGCCCTTTTATATTGGTACAAATGTGTCTGTGTTTTGAAACAACTTAATTTATTTGTTTATGAATATTTACTATTATTATTGTCTCATAAAGGTTTATTGAAAATGGAAATTTTGTTTGACTACTTATGTGAAATTTAATGCCCTTTTGACTTCCATACAACTCAAACTTAGAATTTTGTAAAATAGTGTCAAAGGCCAAGCAAAAATATATCTGTTTCCTTACGCCCCACCGACCCTAAGTTTTTATCGCCAAAATGCCGACCCCAGGCTATAACATTTTTTTGCGGACATAATTTTAAAACTTAATGTTTCTATCCAATAAAGACTTCAGAAATCTAGCACCTGTTGTGCTTTCTCAGTCGGTATAAAGCCAAAAAAAATTATGAACATTGATATTGTGAAAGATTTTGAAGGTGTTGCAAGGGTTATGTTAGATTAATTTTTATTATGTTACAAAACCCACTGCGTGCTGAGTTTCAAGAGTGTGAGTGTTATTAAATTTGCAAATATGTTAATTTCTGAATTTTGCGATGCAATAGACATCTTCTAAATCTACATTTCGATACAAAATGAATGGTCACTTTATAGGATTTCAAGCAACGGTTTAAAAGTTGATTCGTTTTTGTTTTGTGTTAAACTGGATTTAGCAGGATATGGGTCAATGAATGAATGGAAGACATTAACACAAGCTCCGACAAATAATAATACTAAAAGTAAAACAAATAAAATGTTTTTTTAAAAAATGTAATACATGTGTACAATTTTAATCCGACCGAGCGACGCTTCGTTTTTAGGTGACTTACAAGAACCACAGATATTTTTTGTTTGGCCCAAATTTTTATACGCTAAAATATTTTTTTCAAATGTGAAATTGAAATTAAAATTGTACGAACACACGGTTAAGGCGGGAGACCTGGAGATGTGGAAGCGGGAAATGCGAGGTAAAGGAGCGGGAAGTAGGAATCATACGAAGGCGGGAGGCAAGAGAATTGAATACAAAACGCTAATTGTTTTTGTATTTATTCGTGTAACAGGTTGAAACAAAATTATAAAATTTAAAACAAAAGAAGCAAACAAAAATACAATAATTTTTGACTTGTTTCACTTCCTCCAGGGTTATAATTATGTCAACTTCCTGTAACTTCTTTTAAGGTTTTATATATACTGAACACCTTGAGCGGTGATCCCAGTTTTCATACGATATCTCCGTTGATATTTATCACAGACCCATAAACCTTTATACCACTGGAGAGCCTATAAAATTCACTAAATGAATACTTAAATTATATTGATACATTTCTTATCGTTAGAACGAACTGACGCTCTACTTTTAATTCAATTTTTTCCCTTTATACGCCAACAGTAGCTCAGCTCTTAACTTCCACTAGTGTTTGTCACCTTTTTAACTTCGTCAAAGTGTGCCAATCAAAAAAGCGTGTCGGAGGTTTTTGTTTGTGAAAGCCGATCATTTTTTATATTTGTTTCTAGAAAGTTGCAAATATATTTAGCCGTGAGGCGTAGAAATCGATTAATAAAGAATCAACCAGGACCTTTTCAAATTCGCCGACACATTTTTGTTCTTTAAGTATGTGTCTATAGTTTTGCCAAATTTCTTGGCAAAAGAACCGAACCAAAATTCAGTGAACATTGATATTTTTTACAATCCTTTCTATTTGTATCAGAACGACCGTCAAAACAGCGTTTGACTAATGAACCGTGTAAGTTTCCCGACTGCCAATAAAATAATTCAATTCTGCATTTACTCGAGAACGAAATTAGCTAATAAAAAAAAACTTTTTCAAAAGATTTTTCTCAATCAAACAACACAATTTGCTTTTTCAATTTTCACGATTTTTCATATTCTTTTCATATATTTTGCCATGGGTCATCAAATTTCATATCAGTATGTGTCCACCACAGAAGAAGGGGAGATGCCGGCTAACCCCCGCCTCCTCCCTCCCCCCTTTTAAGAATAAGTTCAGCCAGACTCTTGATAACTAGAAAAAATTTCAGGTAGATAAATGACTGAAGCTTGTAAATTTACTAAGTGAAACAGCATAAAACACAAAAAAATACACTTTAATCTGATCCTTGAGGATAAAGACTGATTACAATGAAACAATGAAGGTTATCTGCCTTTAAACACAGCCGTAATGAATATAAGTGAGGTGCGACGCTCACAGAGATAAGAACAAATTAAGGCAGAAGTGGCCAAATATTTAAAAAACATCGAGGCTCGGCAAAACTAACTGGCCCCTATAAAAAAAAGTGTCTTGTTAAGTTCTGTAAGACGATTTGCGCCACACTAATTCAGTTATTTGCACTTAATATAACAAACACATAAATACAAATTTATGGTTATTTTCGTCCGCCGGAAATGGTCAAAGTATCAGGGCTTTTCTTAGCATTCATTCCCATGTTTAATATATATTATTTTTCTTTTTCTTAATAATATTACAAAAAGTTCAAATTTTCGTGAATATTAATTCAAAAAATCCTCACATTTCCATATTGTATGCATTAAATGATAATACTTTTTCATTCTTTCTTCACAAAACATAATATTTTAGTTATTTTAGTATTTTTATAACGTCAAAATGATTAAAAATTACATTTTTTTTAATGTCTTCAATCAAATAAAAAATATGCACGCATTAAGAACCAGTAAATTTTGCCGAGGCTCATTGTCCTTAATTTCTTGGCGATCTCAGCCTCAATTTGTTGTTAATTTGTTCTTGTTTCTGTGCGCGGTTTTTATTGAAGAAAAAACAAATAAGACAAGGTATTGGAAAATGAAACGCCTTGCGCCACACATAATGTACGGCTGAATTTAGAGGCCAGCTACCTTCATTGTTTGTGGAGTGCTCAGTCTTAATAGTGAATCTTTTTATGTTTTATGTTTTAGTAAATTTTCTACCACAAAAACTTTCCTAGTTATATCAAGCCTCAGCCGGGACTTGTTCTTAAATTTTGGCAAATTTGAGCCTCGTTCTTATAAAGTTATTTTTCTAAAAAGGAGCGTGTACTTTTGTTTTGTTTTCCCTTGATGCGAGCGTCAGTTACATTTGAATTTTCATTTTTCTTCTTCCCTGAAGAAAGGCTATGAACGACACGTCTGTTTAAAAAATACGGCTGACACCAAAAACGTAAAATCTTTGTTGTAGCAATACTACTCTATATACCTCAACGAGCTTTGTATAAACTATTTTTATTTTAAAATTATTACATTTCTTGTCTTCATATAAAGATTGTTCCATTTTTATTTGAAGCGCGCGTTAGTTACACCTGCATTTTATACCGTCGAGAAATTCGCTAAAAGTTTTAGTCCTTAAATTTTGTTCGAATTAGTTTGTAATGACTTTATTTTTTGCCGATCTCATTTTCTCAGTTTTAATAACTGCCGAGTTCTTCTTACTGTAACTGCTGTATATTGTTTTGGATTATAACAGAACTCACCTGAATGTCTCGAACGTTCATAAAACTGATATGCCAGCATATCCTACAAATCAAAATGGAGTTTCCAAGTAGACCCAACGAGCTGTTTGAACTTACGATAGTTCTTCTTTGGGTAGATAATTATATTTTAACTCAATTTATTGAATTAAGTTCGGTGCATGTAAATGCGGGCCTAAGGTAATTAAAAACCTACGCACATCCTCTGATGATAAATGAATTAAATATAATAAAGTAAATAAGCGCTATATATAAATACTAGTTATGCAACGCTTTCGAGTGGGATACCATGGAATATGCCACGCGTCACTTGTATTTTCCGTATTATGACAACTTCAACATGGATAAAACTGGTCTTTCTGAAAAAGTAGTACCAACAGAGCACTGAAACACAGATGCAACGTGTTATTATAATTATGCTTCTAATTTTGGCTTATAGGCTACTGAAAACTGCAGGTTTTAATCCAGCATGTCATTTTTACGTATTTCGAGTTCAGTTCTGTAGTTAATCTTGCTGGACCAAAAATGTTTAAAAACTATTCTATTAGAAATGGGTCGGAAGTGTATCACCGCTAAATGAAATAACAACGCTAAATGAAATACCCACCCTAAATGAAATAAAAATCAACGCTAAATGAA
>JAODFW021505755.1:0-13842 GCA_027575235.2 Palythoa mutuki
CTGATTTAATTTTTGGACAGGGCGCTCATTCGAATAAGTACGGTATTAGTTATTTGAGGTTAGAAGTTTATAAAATGTTCACCATTTTCTCTGCAAAATGCAAACAATAAAAATTTGGCCAGGTAAAGATATATAACAGCGTAGTTGAAACTTCCAACCTTCTCACATGCACTGAGATTCTCAGACAATTATTTTGAAGATTGTAAACCAGCAAGGAAATAACAGTCAATAAATCATTACTCTCCTCGATCAGTTGTGCACTTCAGTTTCTTTGCGGGGGATGAACGCTTATTTATGTTTCAAGCACTCAGGGTGGGCCCTTATTTGAGATGGGTTCATTTTTTATAGTTATAAGTTCGGCGCTTATTTGAATAAATACGCACCCTATTATGGTGTATAATTATAGTCGATTTCCCCAAGTTTTACGTGTCTTATTGAGCCAGACCCAGTTTCACAAACCTAGAAACGAACTTGAAGTAGTGTTGATAAACAAATTATCATGGCCGTAGGAATTTGAAAAAGCTAACGTTTCAAGCGTTGGCCCTTCGTCAGAGCACCATCATGACGAAGGGCTAACGATCGAAACGTCAGCTTTTTCGAATTCCTACGGCGATGATAATTTATTTATTAACACTACTTCAAGTTTGTATCTACTTGCCGACGCATTATATAGTTTTTTGAAAACTATTTATTTTAAGTTAAACCTAGATGGCTAGAAACGCTTTTGGGTATTTGCAGGTCGGCACAGTGATCGATGGTCTCCCATCTCAACGAAATGGGTTAAAATGATTGATCGATCTCAGCGACTTGAGTTGATTTGTGGGTCAGTTTTTCCCCGGTTCGGATCCGCAAATTTTAAAATCCCAAACTGTCAGACCTAAAACTTTATAGCCTACGGCTACGCGATGATTTATTTCCTAAAAGACAGAAAACATTTTAGTTAATTTATGGGTATTTCATCTCTACAGTTAGTGTCTGCAGCAGAAAGAGGCGGTGATAAATGAGATGTTGGATCTGAAAATATCCAAACGTTTTGGGGGGTGTGTTACATTTTGCCACACACCCGCAAGCCCGGTTTAATCAAATTACTGGCCTGTCTTTGGAAACGAGTTGGAACTTTTGAAGATTTATAAATAACAGTTTCAAGCCAAATAAAATATTCCTGTTTTTATATACTGTTTTTTTCAAATTATACCGGTGAGTTAACTTAGGACGCTTTCCCTTTCAAGGCAAACTGCTAAATTCTAGTTTGCAACAAAATATACATTCTTTTTAAATAGAGCATCTGGTGAAGCTATCAACAACAGTCAAAGTACAACAGTATTATTCTTTCATAACATTTCACCTAACTTGTGGTTCACAGTTTTCATCTCTAATCTATATTTTTGAGTTTCAGCTGTTTACTTGTTTTAGATTTTGTCTTAATCTTTTTTTTCACTTCCGTATGAAGATAGAAAGTTTTCAACGGTGGCTTTAGGATTGACAAGTTATCGCCAAATATCGGAAATGAATTTTTGCGTCATGCCGCGTCTGACAACCGAAAATGCTACGGAATTCTTCGGCTGAAAATATAGCAAAAACAGCCACCCTTTAAAGATATACGGTATTTTGCAGTAAAACTTAAAGATATAAAAATGGAAAATGGCAGTATCGGACCGAACGTCTGAAGGTCAAATTTGCGGACGTTCATGGGTGTTTACAGCTGAATTCCATTTTTCGTGCCAAAGGAAAGGGCGGGGAAATTCTCACAACTTACTCAGTGGAAATCCACTCCTGCTTGGAATTCTTGCTCCTGATTGGACAAAATAATAGTAATACTTAGGTGATCAGCCAATCACTGCCAAATCACTTGGATACTGGAGGCTTTTGGCGGCATTTGGCTGTCGCATTTCATCACCCAGGGAGGTCGGTCGAGAAGGGATTACTCGCATATCGGTTTGTGTTGGTCCTATTAGATTCCTCCTATATTCCTCTCCAAACTTATATCGTCGACTGTTGAGATCTTGGGGGGATAAAATGGCCATCAGCTGTTTCTGTGAGAACAGAGAATGGTTTGTTATCGTTTTATTGTTCAACTGTGTGTTTTTATCGAATGTGCTCAAAGCAAGCAGTCAAGCACAGATTAAATGTTACGATCCATTCAATCGTACAATGCGTTGTATGCCTGAGTTCGAAAATGCGGCGTTTACCAAGATTGTGAAATCAAACAACACTTGTGGAAGCCCTCCAAGCGTGTTCTGTTTTCAAACTACCGTCACATCTCCAACGAAAGAATGCGAGCTTTGTTCTTCCAATGATACACGATACAGACACCCTTCTCTATATATCACGGACATCAAAGACGACAAGAATTTCACTTGGTGGCAATCGGACACGCTTTTGAACAACCCAGAAAGGAAAATCGTAACTTTAACTCTTGAGCTAGAAAAGTCATATGATGTCACTTACATTCGAATCCGTTTCCGTTCACCCAGACCCGAGTCGATGGCGATATACAAACGTACTTCATATGATCCCAAAGCTCCTTGGATCCCGTATCAATATTTTTCAGCGTCCTGCAACAAGACATTCGGGCTCCCGACCGGTCGCTACGGTTTCGATGGGGCGAGTTTCAATGGGGATCAGCAGCGAGCATTATGTACTGCAGAATTCAGCAGTATCAGCCCGCTCACTGGAGGAAATATTGCTTTTAGCACTCTGGAAGGTAGACCTGGTGCAGAAGACTTCGATAATAGTCCTACATTGCAAGAATGGGTGACAGCTACCGCGATACGCATAGATCTTGTTCGCATGAACACATTTGGTGACGAAGTATTTGGAGATCCGAATGTTTTGAAGAGTTATTACTTCGCAATATTTGATTTGGCAGTTGGTGGAAGGTGTAAATGCAATGGCCACGCGAGTTCTTGTCGTAGAAGACTGAACGAAGATAAGAGCGGAGAAATTCTTCGCTGCGAGTGCAAACATAACACGGACGGAGTTGATTGTGAGAAATGCCTGCCAATGTTTAATGACAGGAAGTGGGCTCGCGCCACAGAAGACGATGCCAATGAATGTCTGCGTGAGTATTTGTATACATGTAATTGAATTTCTGAAACATACATGTTTAGACAATGAAATAGACATGGTCAAACTTCTTTCGGGCACGCGAATTTTCCAAGTCGTATCTAAAAATATTTAAAACTAATATCTAAAAATATTTAAAAATAATTTTAATTTAAATAAGTTTGTTTTGTTGGATTTTTAAAATTCTTTATCGGAAGTCAGTTTTAAGAGCAATATATGTTGTTCAGCGTTGTAAAGACGTATTTTCTTTGATGGAGTGTTGAACGATTCAGTTTGAATGTTCATGTTCTTCGGCTTAATAGTAAATGAATTGTTTTTAATAGAACTAGAAGGAAATGATTGTTTTGGCAAGACTTCGTAGCATTGTAGGTGGACGTTCTCGGCTCTGGTCGCAATATCATTTTTCAATGAAAGCATAAGTCGATACTGGTTTTTGATGACTGACATAACAACGTAATCTTGTGGTATATGTTATATATTGTAATGGTAATATATATTATTATTACAATTATTAATTATTACATTTATTGTTTTTAAAATTGCATTTTGACAATATTCAATACAGTAAGATAAGTATGGATTAAAGATATTGATATAGCATACAGCTTTGTTGTTTTACATGTTATCAAGTAGAAAGTGGCGCATTTTGCACACCTTTGGGCAAATTCTTCCCAGTTTTTCATTCATGGGAAAACGCACATGTTAGTACTTTGGAAGACAACCTAATTGACCTTCCATATATTTGAGTAAGTTGACATTTAAAACAATACAGCACTGTAACTGTAAAATGTTCCCCACACAAACACACCCAGTATATACATGTATGCCAGTACATTTATTATAAATGTGCTTTCCATTTTAAATATTTTAAGTTATTCAATTTCTTCTTGAACAAAGTTTTTGATGGACAGGTTTATTTCTTTTTCTATTTACATTATACTTTTTGTTATATTTTGAATTGAAAAATTAGAAATGCCAAGTGTTAAATGAAGACCTAAATTTCTGAATTAATTACTGTACATGCATGTCAATCTATGTCAATCTATGTCAATTTTTTGACCTTAAAGCATCCATTTCATAGGTCAATAGTTTATCAGTACAACACAGTGGATTTACAGAAATGATAGATAATGAGGCTCAAAACATTTGTTGTCACCTTTTTAGATTTTTATCGATTGACATATAAAATATAAACTTTGATAACTGTTTTATCAAAAAGGCCAGCTAAAAATATTTATAAAAGTTTTTTCATACAACTGGTGTGCAGTAATAAACTTTGTTTTTCTATTATGTTTTTAAAACTATGCCAATGATTTTATATTTTCAAGTTTAGTTTCAGTAATTTGATACTTGATTTTGTAGCCTGTAACTGTAACAACAAGGCAGACACATGTCTATTTGATCAACAACTGTATGACACTACTGGTCATGGTGGACGTTGCATCAACTGTAAACAGAACACTGCAGGAGTTAACTGTGAAAGATGTAAAGAAAACTTCTACCGAGCCTCAGCAAATGAACCTTGTCGTGTTTGTAACTGTAATCCAACTGGTTCAGCTAGTCTGCAGTGTGACTCTCAGGGGAGGTGCACTTGTAAACCTGGTGTTACTGGAGAAAAGTGTGATCGCTGTTTGCCAAACTTTTTTGGCTTTTCCCAGCGAGGTTGCAGGTTCGTTAAAACTTGTATTTTTCTTGACTTTTACTAGGTAGACTTGTCTGTAGGTAAAAGTAAAAGTAAAAGTGTTTTCTCTCATCATTTATCATGGTTGATAGCAGGGTCTTCAGAAGAAGATTTTAGGCAGGGTCCCATGCAGGGACCTCCTCATTCTTTCATTAAGGGTCCAAAATGAGGTAATTGGAGTCCCACTTAAACATGGGAAACGTGTAATAACCATTGAACAAAATATAGCTCAAAGGAGAGAAGCTTTAAAGTATTTTAACGATAGATGGAGCTGTGTTTCAACACGGCTGCCTCTAAGCGATACTTGATACAGTTCTAACTACATATATGTATCACCTCCACTTTGTAAATGCACATGGCTCTTAATTCTATTCCTGTCTGTAGCTACTGCAGTTAATACCTTGTAACTTTTATGTCAATGTTTGTTGATTAACAATAAAAAAATTACATATAAAATATATATAAAAAAAAGAAATGGTTTGATTAACTTACAATTTTGTTTGATTTTCTAAAGGTAAAGAGCATAATTTCAGCCTATTGTAGTAATGCAACTGCTTTGGAAAAAGGACTTCTAGTTCTGCATAATTTCTGGCCTAAACTTCACTGTAATGGCTATCAGTCTTCTGCAAAGTATTTCACTTTCACATCCCTACTTATTTTTTTGCATAAAATGCACAATTTTTTGCATTAATTAAAACCCTGGATAGCTTATTTCAAGAAATTTTCCTTGCTATAATTACTGTAGTTTAAGTTTTTGCATTATTTTCTAATTTTTGCAGCCACAAAGATTTGAGAAATCTGTTCTTTTATACTCTTGTCCCAGTAATAAAACATTGACAACTACTCATGATCAGCCAAGGAATTAAAAAGGCATGCAAAACTCAAACATCAAAATAAAGAATGAAGGGACCAGCTGGAATGAAAAACTGTGCAAATTTTTGTCATAAGTTACAGAAATAAACATATAGATAGATTTTTTCTATAATTTCAATTAAATTCATAATCAAAGAAAATACTTCTTAGAAAACTCTGATTATATTAACTTTTTGTGAAATGCCCAGATTGATTCAGTTTTGTAGTGTTATGTTTTCGATTGAGTAGCAGCAAAAGAGAATGCATTCACAAACAGAACATACAGTAACTTGCAGAGGGGGAGTCAAAAACAAATACTAAAATCCTCAAAAACACAGGCCAAAATCAAAGACCAATGTAAGACAGCTACAATGCTAACAGCTAGCAAACTAAGAAATTCACTTGTTTGCTTAGCACTCATTGTGGACAACCCTGTGAATAAACCAGTTTGTCATTTGAGTGCATATATATGTCTACCATACTTTACTGCTTAAAGCAATAATGATAGCTGCGTGAAAACTACATCTGCTTTGTTGTCAACATTTTTGTTATTTTTACTTAAATACATTAATTTGTACCACTATCACTATAACAACTCCTTTAAAAGTCACCTGTCTAGATTAGTCTCTCCATGTGTGGTTATTATAGGTGGCCTAGCTGCACTGTTACCCATATTATAACCCTCTAACATACTAAGATTGTTGTTGTCAGCCGATGTCGGTGCAGCAGGGAAGGTACAGACCCAAATAATGCACAGTGTAATGAAAAAGGCGAATGCTCCTGCAAGCGTAATGTGATTGGTGCATCATGTGACCAGTGCCGTGCAGGTTATTATGGGCTGGAAGAGACCAATCCATATGGCTGTAAGCAGTGCTTCTGTTCAGGTCATACAACTGTGTGCAATACTGCAAAAGGTTATATAGGATTTAACCTAACTTCATCATTTGCTTTGAGCCTTGAAGGATGGACTATTCAAAATGAGGACTGTAAGTATAAATTTGCCTTTGGGCATAAAATAATTAGATTAACAATGGTCAGCTCTGATCCACTGTCTCAGGTTGTACCAACTGGATGTCACTTGTAACATGTTCGTATGTAGTATAAAGTTGTTCTCCTCTTGTTATTAAGGTTTTTCTATAGCTTGTAAAATTATATTTTATTAACAACACTATTGCTTTCACAAGTAAGAAAAGCCAGGGGTGAATCTAGAAATTTTAAAAATAGGGTGCCCAGTAACTAAATTCTAGAAAAAGGGGGCCCACATCCATTTTTTCAATGCCTATTTCAGCTGTTATCATACAAATCCTTTGTTTATATTTCAATATTTTAATGTTTCTACATGACTTAGAGAAAGAGACATATTCTTACAACAACAGGGTGTCCAAAGTGTCCTATAATCCTATAGATTCCGATATTTTCAGTGCTGTGCTAGAAAGTCCTATATTATCCTATATTTTATGGCCTAAACTACAAAATATAAAAGTTTTATTTAAAGATTTCTAAAGATGGATTTTGTGTTTGTTTCCTGAGATATTTACATAGACAACTCGACCAACTAGTCCCCAAGTTCCAGTAACCCCAATATTCATATCATTCACAATAGTTTCGCAAAGGGACTAACTGAATACGGAAAGGACTGTGAACAGCTTGCTGTTGACTTACATAGTATCTTAAAGTATTCGACCGCAAGACAAGAGGATTTTAAGGAACTGCAGCTAAACCTAGACCTTGAACAGAAAGTCTTCTTGGGGCACTCCAGTTTAAGATGGCTATCAATTGGACCATTCGTGTAAAGGACCTTAGAGCAATGGAAAGCTATTGCAGAATTTGTGCACTTCCCAAAAAGTGAACACAAGAGAACCCCTTCAGGCGAGTCGAAGCTACTATCAAGAAACCAGATATCCTTGTACAAAAGATTTTCCTTGCCTCAGCAGTTACTCTTTTCGAGGACTTCCTGTTAAATTGTCAGCAGGATGAACTGCAGATACATATCCTGCATGAGCAATGTTCAACCTCGTAAGGACATTCCTTCCGAGATTTGTTAAGGGGAGTGTGGTAAAATCTGGCAGTGCTCCAGCTGGGCTGAAGAAGCTCGATGCCTCCAGAAAGAATCAAATGAGTGATGAATAATTAACCGTTGGGGAACCAACACAAGCAGAGTTGAAGAAGCTCAGTGCAAATCAGCAAAAGGCCGCCTTTCTGGGATTATGTTCATTTTTTTCTGCTGTATCCAATTTTCTTACATAACAAGGCTTCCCTTATCCAACAAGCTTCTGCAATATCTGTCCTGCTTAAATCCTGGCAGAAGAACATGGGCATCACTTACAAAAGTTTGATATATTGCGAAGCAGATTCACATTCTGGATAATGAAGTATGTATCAGATGATTGGAGAGCATATGTGCATGATGATGAGGTCAAGACAGCTGCTGAGGAGAGTAGAGTTGATCATTACTGGAGAAGGGTATTTCAGCTCACTACAGCTGTTGGAAACATCAAGTAACCACGCCTTACTAAGGTGGTGAAAGCAGCGCTTGTTCTTCCACATGGCAATGCTGGTGTTGAAAAGGGGGAGGGGGGGGGGGTGGTGTCAGTTAACAATCATATAGTAATACCTGAACAAAGCAAGCTAAAGGAGGACACAATCAATAGCCTAAAATCCACAAAAGACAAAGTGAAATTTTCAGACCCCCAACAAATAAGACTGGAAAAGCTACCAGTTAGCTGTACGATATTCTCCAGTGCAAGATCAGATTATTTTTTGCATCTGAGAAAGGTTGAGGAAGAGAAGGAGCAGAAAGAGAGACAACGGAAGTTAAAAGAAAAAGAGAAGGAAGCAGCATCAAAACGAAAGCAGGAAATGGATGAGCTAAGAGCAAAAAAAGCCAGTCTTCAGTTGAGTGAAGCATTATTAAATGAACAGGAAGCAAATTTTGGTGAGAAACTGGTTGGAGCTAATGAACTGCTAAAAGATGGAAATACTAAACTAAAGGATTCGCTCACTAAGAAGGGCGAGTGAGATATTCATGCCGCACAATTAATGATTGAAATGGCAAGTGGGTAGTGGAAAGTGGCAAACGTAAACTTCTGAACAAGAGTTTAAAAATCTCGGATAAAAATTCGTTGGGAAAGCCATCAGCAAAAAAGGCGAAGAAATGAATTCTTGTAACAGTCTTGCTGATTTTATTGTTTTATATTTGCATAACCTTTGTTAAATTGAACGAGTAACTGACACTTTGGGAACTGTGATTAAGAGTACTACTCATTGTTGAAAGAATATTTTGTTTGGACTATTTGGAGCAGTTCGTCTGAGGTTTCTTTCAGCGTACATAGTTTGTAACATACACTCTATGAAGGTGAAAGCCTCTACATTAAAGGTTTAATTGTGCCCTATATTTTCTGGGTTTCTGTGAAATATGTCCTATATTTTAGACAAAATGTGTCCCATAATCCTCTAAAACTGAACCCCGAAACTGCTGGACACCCTGCAACAAGGAAAACTGATGGAATTCCTAAAAAAGTGGAACCGTTTTTTCATTTTATTCAAATGTAAAATGATTGTTCTTTCCTTGTGCTCCATTGACTGTTTTATTTTCCTAGAAAGAGAAAATGAAGATGACTATAAAAAAGCGATTGCTAATGATTAGCTAGTTCTTGTACTTTGGCACAGACGGTTAGTCTAATATATTTTCGTTTTCTTTATCTTCTTCACTTATCTATTCTGTATTGAGCTGGTTTGTTGGTTGTCCTGGACGTTTTGGCAGCGATATTACCCTCCTCATGCAGGTGTCGTGGTCATTGTTAGACTGCCGTCTTATGTTTCGTGCTAGTCTCTGTGGCACTACTGCTGCCGAAACGTCCAGGACAACCAACAAACCAATACAATACAGAATAGATAAGTGAAGAAGATAAAGATAAAGAAAAACTACGATTGCCAATGGTAAGATTGTATTTCGATAGAATGTAATACTTTGTAAAGCAAAACGTTAGATAAAGTTTGATAAAAAAAAACAAAAAAACAATGCATTTTTTTAGCCTTGCAGGTTTGATTTGCCATCGCAGTAACCGTACCATCCTTGTAACACACTTGACAGCACTTCACTCATGCTTCATAACGTCATGAACAAAATTATGAAATGCTTTTAGGACAGTAAAGTCAAATAGTGTCATTGGTGTGGAATTGGCATGGCAAGTCATACATTTTTTAAAGAATGTTTTTCATTTTGTTCTTGCAGTGCAAGATGTGACACCAAAATATGGGATACATGTACAGAATGGTCAGTTTGCACAGGCAACTGCTGTTGGAAATGAAGTGATTTATGCTGTGGCACCCAGTCTCTTCCTTGGTGACCGTCGTAGCAGCTATGCACACCTATTTGGGTTTTCCTTCCGCGTTGGAGACATCAATGGGATGAATTTTAGATTTGGAGACATTGTCTTGGAAGGTGCAAATGGACTTAAAGTGTCTACAACACTCACAGGTATATCAATACCATTATTAGTAAATTGTTATTATTATTATTATTATTATTGTATTCGCGAAGAAGAATGTATCCTAATCTTGGCAACCGACCATCTTAAAATGCTTCAAATTCTTGCGACTGTGGTGGCTTGGTGACTAATTGTTCAGCAATGTTTTTCGACATCAGTGTTTTTGTTGCTAAATGAAATTGTGTTGACTTGTTTTAAAAATAGTTACGTAGAAATGTGAGTGGATCTATTTTTCACAACATCAGAAAATTGCACTGGACTCAATGGTGAATTTTGTCAAGATTTTGGCTGTTGGTTATTGCTTTAACTCCCAGCAAATTGATTCAATCTTGAACTGAAAGATCGGGGTCTGGCGGAGTGCTTGCGGACAAATCCAGTTATTCACTATGAAAATAGAACTAGCGAAATAGCGAATTAGCAAGATTTTGAATGTTTGTCTTTGCTTTGACACCAAACATTAGAGTGGCGTAGCAAGAATCGTTTAAATTGATCGCTGATGAAAACATCCAAAAAAATTGTTGAAATCTCTTTACGGTCTTCAGTATTCAAGAAGTAAGTAATAAAGGTGAAGAAAGAATGAAAATATGTTTTTCTCTGTTTGGGAAAGATTTAATTAAGCGAGCGAAAATCAACGAGTGCACTGAGTGAGAATCAATCTCCCAAAAGTCAAGCTTGGTGTCACATTCTGGCAGTACATAATTTTGAACAAGTTGAGCAACATTCTGTTTGGATATAGAATTATGTTTGTTCAGTGGTTGTGCAAATAATGAATTATAAAGTAAGAGAGTTAAGTAAAGTAATCAAAATCGAGTATTTCAATCATTCAGCGCTAAAAACAACATACCTTTTTAATCATTTCTTTGAAGTTTAGAACACTCACTCACTACTTACTATTCCGTTTACATCATTAGTCCACTTCTGGGTAGGTATGACTTTACATGGTTTTCACAGCATTCCTCCATGCACTCCGGTTGCTGGCAAAATCTGCGGACAGGTGAAATGCCTTTAGGTCTTCTTTGACCACCTCGGCCCACGTTTTCCTCGGTCTGCCTCTTTGCCTACGCCCTTCTACTTCAAAGATCCTGATGGAGGATATTGAGCTTGTCGCTCTCTGCGTATAGCCAAACCATCGAAGGTGTGCTTGACGAAGGGCAGTCTCAAGGCTGACAACCTCAAGCTTATCCATATGTCACTAACAGTGGTGTCATCACCAGGTTTCAGGCCACACATCCATCTCAACATAGCCTGTTCATTTCTCACAAGTCTTGCTTTATCAGTCTTTCTAGGGGCGCAGTGTTCACTGGCATAGAGCATGGCACCCCTGACACAACTTCCGTACACTGTTCCCCTTGCTCTAAGAGACGAGCTCTTACAAGAGTACTGGCAGCAACACCCTGAACTTTCCTCGGGCAGCTCTCACTCTGGTTATTATGGTGGCTTCACAGCCACCACCAGCACAGATGGTATAGCTAAGGTAGTGGAAGAAATCCACTACTTATTGTTATTATTATTATGACTTCAAGACGTTGCTCATCCACCATGACAGGGTCACACGGCCTGCCATCAATTGGTCGGGTTGTACCCTGGCACCTGCTGCATCTGAGCGAAGGCTCGGGGATTAAACTGCCAGGTTGCTGCTTTTTTGTGGATCCAGTGGGAGCACCCATTGCAAAAGATGGAGTCACTTCCAACGCCCTTCCTGCAAACAGCACGTGGATACTCACTCAGAGATTTCAAGTTAGGACCAGATCTTTGTCTTGCTCATGTTGCCTCGACGACCCTTTGACTCCAAACCTATCTTCCACAAGCACAGCCTCTCAAGGAGTTCATCCAGTGAGTCCAAAGAAATGACTAAGTCATCGGCATAAAGGTGCTCCCAAGGACAACCAGTTTGGAATTCTCGCAGAAGGGCTTCCAGCACTACTATTAAGAGGGACTCAGCACGGAGGTCTGGTGTACTTTAACTTGCACCATAAAGCTGTCACTTAAAGAGTTGCTGGGATAAACTCTACTTGAGGCATTGGAGTACATAACCTGTACTGTACTAACAAGCCACTCTGTAAGTCCTAGATGACGCATTGTCCACCAAAGAATATCCCGAGGAACAGGGTCAAAAGCCTTTTCTAGATCTATGAAGGCAAAGAACAAGTTCTTTTCTTTTGCAAGATGTTTATCTTGCAGCTGACGCATGATGAAGATTGCGTCAGTTGTTCCCCGACCAGGCACAAAACCAAATTGCACCTTCTCAATGGACACCAGTTCATGAGCAATTTTCTCATTAACTCTCTCGACTACTTTTAGGCAGTGTTCCGTTAACTTAGTAGTTTCCTCTCTCCAGAGCACCACCTTTGTTTTTATAGATATTGATGATGTGTCTTTTTCAGTATACATTTTTAGTATATTTTTAAGTGCTTTTTTAATCATTATAATTACTTCTAACTTTAGAACATTTTTATTATCTTATCATTATTTTTTGTATTTATTGTAAAGCACTGTTGAATCGCAGAGAAAAAGCACTATATAAATTTGGTATTATTATTGATAATAATGATATTATTTAGTCTGCAAAAATACAAATATTCCTCAAACTAGCGGCTACATGTATATATCCTTATTAATTAATAGGCAGTCATTGTAAATTTTAACATAATTCAACCTTTGGCTGTCGGGATAAGAGACAATAAAGAAATTTTAGTGTTCAGTAATAAATATGATATACGGTACTAGCACCATTTAGCTTTGATTTAATTCTAAAACAGGACTTGCAGAATTCCAAAACATACTAAACGATCTTTACTTGTCTATGATATTATTACTAGTTATAATTGTTACATCATTTTAGGCTTTCATGTACTGACAGCTTATAAACATTGCTCCACACTACAGCGCAGAACAATCCCATTCCAACCACATCATTCCAAAAATACAGCTACCGACTGCATGAAGATCCTGGCTTTGGATGGCAGCCACAACTTGATGAATTTAATTTCCAGAAACTTTTGACAACGTTGCAGAAGATAAAGATCAGAATGAATTATGCTGATCAAGGTACTGGCATGTTGGATAATGTGTTTCTCGAGGCAGCAGTATTTGATCCGACAAACCCCAAGCCAGTTAACTGGGTGGAGGAATGTATCTGCCCACCTCCTTATGAAGGCAAAGTCTGTGAGAAATGCAAGGAAGGCTACACACGACAAAATGGGGTGGCAAACAGATATGACCTGTAAGTACTGAAGTAATGCCTGTTCCTTATTGAGCAGTTTGCAGACTAAATAAATTAAAAGCTGTTCTTGTTGATGATGATAAATTATTTTATTGAGAAGATACACTTACACTGTGAGGGTAATCTAATGCTCGACCCTCAAATTTCACAAAATTATGGGGTATGAATAGAATAAAAGAAAAATTTAAATATTTACGTTAACTATCAATTTACATTTAGTTTAAAGAAAAGGAAAGCTAGACCCTTAAAGACCAAAATATGGTAAAATGTATTGCTGAGAACTGAAAATTAAAAGTACTAAAAAATTAAAGTGCTACTTGTATCAAAATTTTAGACCACGATATTTTTGCAGAAATGGAAAGTAGGAATACCAAATAAACAATTTACCAAACCGTTTTGAGATACGAAACCTGGAAGTGTGTTTTTTTGGGCTTAAATGTGGTGTTTTTACAACCGCCATTAATCGAGTTGGAATCACCGGGTCACGCTGTGTTGAGCATGAATGAGCGGATATGACGTCAATGACTCAA